>CM021106.1:37721404-37936427 GCA_007115665.2 Sequoiadendron giganteum | reverse complement strand
CTCTAGTTCATTACATCATCAAGTTACTCCAAAGAAATGATAAAAAATAATCGAAAATATAACATATCCAACCTTTACTTAAAGTGTTTCAGTCATTATTTAGATTAGATCATCCATCTTGATTTTGTGATGTTTTTGTTATTTTATGAGATTTTGAATCAAACCTAACCTGATGACCTATCATAGGGGCCTCGAGGGATGATCAAATATTAGCCTTGCTACATTATACATGCAGATACCATGTAGTTTGAATGACACAGACTCATGTTTTTGACTTTTTGAGACCGACTCTTTTGACTTTGTTTTTGATTTTCTGTTGTCATATGTGGATGTCTAATGTGTTTCTGATAGTGATTGATATTCTATGTTCAAAATCAGGGTTGATAGAGCATCTACGCTGAAACCAAAGCTGAGAAAATACCACTCACCTCCCTCAGCCAAAATGACTGTGGGAGAAAAATATACTGTAATTTGAGCCCCATCCTCAAATAAATAGCAAGTGAAACTTCAAACTATGCTGAGGCAGCATTCCTAGTATGCCAGTTGGGCACACAATAACACACACTGTCCAGGCCATTTGTCCATATATCTAGGTTACGAGTTACATCTACTAAGAAGTAAAAGTCACCCAAATGACCCAAAACACCTCCGTTGCTACCTTGGTCCAATGGAGCCAAAAACTTTCCCATCCGCAGCCCAATTTTCCAGTTCATCTGCTTCACTATTGGCTTCCCTGAAAATGTGGTTAACTGTAAAGGCCTCAAAGCTTTTCAACAATTCTAGTGCCCTCTCCAACATTGCCTTCAATTTCCAATTAGGGGTTGTCCCTATTCTTATAGCATTAACTACTAATGCAGAATCACCCTCAATCTCTACTTTTTCTAACTCAAGATACCTGCATAATAAAAGTCCATGGATTAGAGCATTGAATTCTGCAATGTTGTTAGTGACTTCATCCAGAGGAATGGCCAATCTACCAATGAAGTCACCATTCCACATCTTGATAACACACCCGACACCCGAGGGCCTAGGATTTCCCCTCGAGGCACCATAAAAGTTCAACTTGAACCAGCCCTTGGAGGGAAGCTACCATTTTGCCTCTCTATGCTCTTTGAGGGAAGCTTTTTCTCCTTTCCCGATGTGAGGAGGGATTCGAATCCCATGCCAGCTAAACCTTGTATGCCCATCCCACTTCGTAAATCTACCTGTCTGGGTTGAGAATGTGCTAATACTATTGTTTCCACTTCCACGATTGCTGCCTCTACCTTGTTTATAAAGGAATCGATTTCCATTTCCTTGTCATCAAAGATCCCCCTATTCCATTCCTTCCAGATCTCCCAAATTAGAAGGGAGGGACAGATGACCCAAATACAACTTAAGAGGCCACTCGAAGGTCTGTTTGGCCATCCTCTGAAAAGGATCACAATGACATTTGGGAGTGCCGTTATCGTCCCCAATTTTGTGCACAACCACCTCCAACATTTTTGGGAGAAGGAACATCCAAGCAACAGGTTGTCAACACTCTCTTCGTCCTTTTTGCAAAGAACACACCAGGATGGACCCTCAAAGCCTAACTTTTTAAACCTTTCTGCAGTCAAAATTTTCTTCTGGGTGGTAGCCTAAGAAAAGACTCCAACTTTGGGCACACAATGTTTGTTCCAAAATAATTGAATAGGATCATCAGTCTTTGCCATAAGATCCAATCTAGCAGTAGTTCTATACCTGTCCTTGGTGTTATAGCGACCATTCTTCGACCCTGCCCATATTAGTTTGTCTTCACCACTTCTGAAGACTAGATTTCTCTGTTTGATCACCTCAGTTAGCAAGGCAACATCTTCCCTTAGCAGCGGTAGTTCTGACATATCTTTCCATTTGCTTCCAAGGGATGGATTATTCTGGAAGAAGACCACATAATCCCTGACCCTGCTGCCCCAATGTTGTTTCAGGAATGTTTTAGTCTTCTCTATTTTTATTTTGTTGTCTATACTCAAGTGTCCTCCCCAGGATTCCTCCCAAAACAAAGCTGTATCCCCTCCATATATGCCCCAAGACACATGATCAACAATAACAAGTTTGCAACTCAACATAAAATTCCACACCCACGACCCCTTAGGAGGATTAACAATCTTTACAATCTCAGCTAGATCATTAGTGTTAAGGTATTTTGTTTGCAGTATCCTAACCCACTTAAGTTCTAGTTCATTAAGAATTTTCCAAACCAATTTGGTGCCAAGTGCTTTATTTTTCCAACTTTGATCCTTGAGACTAACCCCACCATATTCTTTGGGTTTGCATATCTACTCCCAAGAGATGAGGGCCACTCTATCCTTATCAGCCAAGCCTTGCCAAAATAATCTTCTCATCTTTTGAATAATGTTTATGTTTGCTCTAGACATGAGGGCAAGATAGGATAAGAGGTAGATGGGCAAAGAAGAGACCATTGTTTTTAGCATCACTAACCTCCTAGCCCAGGAAAGCCAACGACCTTTCCAAGAGTTCATTTTTTTATCCAATTTATCATTCAGAGGGTCCCATAATTTGGAGTTTCTCAACCCTTTATCAATAGGTAATCCAAGATAAGAGCAAGGAAAATTTCCTTTTTTGAATTCCAAGGTGTTCAGAATTTCCATTTCTACCGTTGGGGGGGTCAAAAAAAAGAATGCCTCTGATTTATCGTGATTGATTTCTTGGCCTGAGGCCTTGGAATACAATGTAAGCACTTTTAGGAACTATCAAGCTTCTTTCTTCTTGGCAGTTCCAAAGAGCATGGTGTCGTTTGCAAATTGTTGGTGAGTGACATAGATGTTTCTTGCAATTGTTAATCCAACTAGGCACCCAACAGATTGTATGCTCTTGAGAGCCCTTCCTAGTGCTTCTACCATTCAAATCTACATGAAAGGGGAGATTGGATCTCCTTGCCTCAATCCTCTTGAGGCCTCAAAAAAACCTTCTGGTGAACCATTTACCAGGATAGAGTACTTGGGTCCTGAGATGCACTCGAAAACCCAATTAACCCATTGTCTATTGAATCCAAAAGCCTCCAAAACCTTGCACAAGAAATACCACTCTACCTTGTCATAGGCTTTTCGAATATCCAGTTTAATCAACATCCCACCCTCGCAATTTTTCTGCAAAGTATGTATCGCTTCTTGGGCTATGATGACTCTGTCTAGGATTGATCTCCCAGGAATGAATCTAGTTTGTTCTTTTGAGATGATGTTGGGTAATAATATTTTAAGCCTATTAGCTAGTACCTTTGAAAAAATCTTTTAGAGGGTGTTGCATAGGGAAATTGGCGTAAAGTCCTCCACTTTCAAAGCCTTCTCCTTTTTGGGGATGAGAATGATGAAAGTGTTGTTCACTTCTCTAAGCAACCTCCTAGAATTTCTAGCTGCTTTAAGGGCTTCTATTAATTTTGAACCAAAAATGGTCCAACACTTCTGAAAAAAACTAGCGGGAAATCCATCTGGTCCCGGAGCCTTATCCAAGTGGAGTTGCTTAAGTGTTGATTCAACTTCTTCTTGGGTGAATCTAGCATTGAGAGCCTTATTATTCTCTTCACTGATAATGTGGGGAATGTGCTGTAGAAGATTCTACTGGGCCGAGAGGTTTGAGCTCTCCCAATTGTTTAAAAGAGGCTGGTAAAAAATTACTATCTAATCCTTGATTTCCTTGGGATTCTCAATTAGAAGGCCATTGGCTTTCTCCAGTCTTGAGATTCTGTTTATGACTCTCCACTGCTTTGTGATACTATGGAAATATTTTGTGTTCCTATCCCCTACATCAATCCAATTTTCTCGAGATTTTTGCTGCCAGAATACTTCTTTGATAACACATCTTCGTAATCCATCAACAAATCTTTTTCTTTAAGAAATCATTCCTCTGTCATTCCATTTTTAATGACTTCCTCATTAAGAGTCCTCAACTCTTCTTCAATTCTAGTTTTAGTTTGAAAGATGTTCTTAAAGTGTTCCTTATTCCATTCCAGCAGTCTGTTCTTTACATGTTTTAGCTTTGAGACAAATCAAAACAACTTCAACCCTTCAAACTACTCTTCATTCCACCAAGATTGTATTTGGCTCATAAAGTTCTCATCCTTTGTCCACATCTTCTCAAATTTAAATGGAGACCTTGCTGGTTTCTCATCCCCAATGATGGCGAGTCTAATAGGATAATGATCTGACCTAGAACAAGGAAGGATGGTGGCATCCATGGAAAATATCTAAATTTGTAATGTCTCCCCCCAAAAAATATCTATCCAACTTTTCAACAATGTTGCTGAGGTCAAGTCGTCTATTGTTCCAGGTGTAGGCTATGCCTCCAAGTTCAATCTCGAGCAAGTTGTTTCTTGTGACCCAATCACTGAAGTTTTTTTGTGACTACCCTTGTCTAAGTAGAACCCCTTTCTTGTCCTGGCTACTGAGGATAGCATTAAAGTCACCTCCTATAATTTTATGAGGGAATGCATTTATTCCCATGAAAGTGTCCAGTTCAGCCCAAATCACTCTTTTGTTAAGATAGGAAATTGGTCTGTATACATTAATCAATAGGAACTACATGTTGGAGACCAAGCTCTTAATAATACCTCCAATCTAGTGCCTTCCTATCCCTAACACCTCAAATTTCACTAGGGTCGAGTTCCAAGCGATTGCCAACCCTCTCGAAGCACCAACTAACTAGGCTGCCTCCACATTCCAATTCTTGAATCTTTTAACGAAATCCTCCACCTCTCCTCTACCTAGTTTAGTTTCTTGGATTAAGAATATTTCAGCCTTGGTCAAACCAACCCTCCGCTTGACCAAGCGTCTTTTTTTAGGGGAGTTAAGGCCCCTAACATTCCATGAAAGGAGCATCATGGCTCCTTGGGAAGGGGGCCTCCCTTCCTTGCTTTCAATAGAGATGTTATCTTAATCTGCCCTTCAACTTCACCATCCTTAATCCTTAGCTCATTTAATGATTTCCTTCCAACTTTCTTGCTTGAGCTCTTCCTAAAATTAGGTTTCATTTTGGTTGAGGGGATTTGTTGGATGCCTAGCTTGTAATGCTCCTCCAAAGAAGATCTATTCCCTATGAATAAAAGCTCATTGTCCTGGATCTCTATCTCACCTTCTTCTATAAGTTCTTGGAAGAAAGCTTGTCTAACATCTTCCTTTTTCGTGGTTGTAGTTGCCCCAACTTTGTAGCTCCTTGATTTGCCCCCTGAGATCCCAAGGAGATCATAGATTATGTCAACCTTTGAGAGCTCCTCATCCTCTATGTTCATGTCATCTGACCTATCCCCTTCCCCTTCTAACTGTTTTCCTTCTTTTTCCTTCCTTTGAACTTTTTATGATTCTACAAGTTCATTCTTCTTTGCCTCCTTTACTCGTTCTATAGGTTGCTCCAGTAGAGTAACATTATTTTCTCTATTCACACCTAGGCTAGGGTCTAGATTAGTACCTTCACTTTCATTTTGGTCTTTTAACTCTCTTATGGGTGCGCTGATGTAGTCTGTAGCCAAAAACCCCTCTACAATCTAGCTTGACTTGTTTTCTTCCATCGTTTCCTGGCAACCCATGTCTTTGAGATCAGACAAATTCATGGCCACTTGCTTCAAAATCTTCACATCCTCAAGGAATAAACCAATTGGGTTTTTCCCTTGTCCTAAGGCCACAATTTCCAAGTCAACCTTTTCCTGTGCCTCGAATTTTGAAGAGTCTTCTCCATACATTATTTCCTTGAGCTACAATCTGATGTCTCTTTGTAGGTCTATTGCATCTTTTAATAGTTTAATAAGCTCCCCTCCTTTTTACTCCACTTTCTCTAGATTATCTTTTGGCATTAGATTTGTTGTCATGACATCTTGCTTGTCTTGGAATTCTCTAACTTCCATTTTCCTCTTTTTAGGGCAGTCCACTTTAGACATTGAAACCAGTGGTGTTGTTTCCCCCCTCTTCCCTTTCAACTCTATGTTGACAATAGGTTTTGTGTTTTCAATACCCTATTTTGAACCTTGGTTAGGGTTTTTAAGATTTCTCGAGTCCTCAACCCCTGATCTTGAACTGGACGTCTTGTAACCTGGCCCCAACACACACTTTCCTGCTGGTTGAACTATGGAGATTTCCCCTTTCTGATATAATTTGCCTTTCTCCATTATTATTTCCAAATTTTCTAGGAATTTTATATCCTTATCAAGGGAGACACATATCTTTGCCTCTACTCCTATCCTGCCGGATACGAAATCTTCATCTACCCAAATTATTGAGCCCCATTCCTCCCCAATCTTTCTCAGGGCATCCATTTTCCAATATTCAGATGGGAGGTTCCTTAGATTGATCCATCTGGGCACTGTTCTGATGCTATATTTACTCGGATCGAAGTTTGCTTCCCAATTCGTGAAGTAACCCTTCAAAAAATAATGGCTTTCCATATAAAATTTCTCTTTTCACAAACTCATCTAAGCATTCAATAATAAAGAAAGCAAAACCGAGAGATCTGATGTCAACCCAACCTCTAAACATGCCTAACCACTAGTCCACAATTCTTTCCAATGGGCATCCCTCTCCACACCATCTGGAAAAAAGGGCACAATTTTGCAAGTGTTCCCATGCCGACGCCATTATCTTAGTTTTTAAGACAACTTTACAGGTTTCTGCTTTCTTGGGCCATGCTTTCAGTTTTGCAGGTTGTAATTGAAACCGATCTTTCCTTGGCTTCCAATACCTTTGGGTTATTCTGGGGTTGTTTTGGCCCAGATTTCTCTTGCATCCAAACCCTCCTGACGCTCTATTTTTCTTTTGAGAATTCGTGCGGCCTCTGTCAAGGTTTTGTTTATTGCCAAACCTATCTTTTGTGATGACATTTGTTCGATCCTGCCCTGCTCCATTGGAGATGACCCCAAGTTTTATTCTATTTGCCTTCATGGCATACATAGGGATAACCGAAAAGGAGTGACAATGGATTTCGCAGTAACACCTTCCCCACGCCTTCTTGCACATTTTCGCTATATTTTTATTTTAATCGATTTCTTTCCTTTTTCTGATTCACATGCACTATACTTTGAATTATGATAATTAAACTATAAGTATTTAACCTTTGTTTAATTAATGATGTGATTAAGATAGAATAAAATAGGGGAAAATGATAATTAAATAAAACAAAGTATTTAATTTTGTTTATTTAATTTAAGATGGAATAATAAAAGAATTTAGAAGAATTTAAATAAGAATTTAAATGTGAACTATATAAATAAATATTTCTATTTATTCAATAGTAGAGAAATTTAGGGTAATTAATCAAATAAGTCATATTTAATTAATTAGATTCTCGAGACCAATTTTAGGTGTATACAGTTTCAAAAGTACGCCATCAACAAAAAAATATGCTCTTGATGGTTTCGATCAATCCTTTCAAGGTTAGTATTTTTATTGTAATATTTTTGGGTATAAGGCTATTTATTGTAGAGTTATTCAAAGAAGGAATAACAACATAGGAAGAAGAGCTTTCTTACCTCAAAGAAACACTACTATGTTATTTCATGGATATTACTTTGCTTGCAACAACTATGGTCACAAGGCCGATGAGTGAAGATCTAAAGATTAGAGGAACAATTCTATTCTAGATCAGAATGTACTATGCTACAAGTGCAACAATATAGGACATAAGGAAAAATATTGTAGAAATGGTTTTGCGAAGCCATCTGATCAATATCAAAAAAAGGATGAATCCTTTAATCGACAAAAAAGGGGAAAATGAAAAGATCCAGAATGAAGACCATGAGAAGAAGGATGATTCTACTCTTGTGCACTCTACACAAGGTTTCAAGATAAATTGAGATAGAGTATTATCTTAGGGGGAGATGTCATTTACATAACCTTTTTCCCCCAAAAAATAAAATGGTGCTAAAGAATTCAACATAAAGGACGATTTGAATCAAATCAGTCAGTGTGTAGATCTGTTGTGCATGAATGGACCTTGTTCGATGTTCTTGGTGGAAGTTGGTAATGTGTGAAGATTGGTACATATTTTATAATTGGTTTTATTCTAATTTGGTGTACCACATTTAAAGATAAAGTCCCAAAAAAGTAAGTTTGACAATCCATTAATAGTTTGGAAAAGTCATGGTCTGCTTCTCTCCGAAGGAAAGGGTTTTGTCTTGTGGACTAGAAGATAATTTTAGCAAGATATGAAGGTGCTATATCCAAAGTCTCAAGTCCTTACACATTCTAAAGTAAAAGATACAAGTAAATTTTTTTTTTCCCATACTTTGGCTTGATGAAGAGAAGATGAAAGCTTGTTGGAATGTTATGTATTCCTCAGGAAAGAATGTCTTGTCCATATTGTCTTATGGATATATTCATCTATGCTATGAGTGTCCTAAAACATAGTTTCAAAAGGAATATGGTTTTGATTTTCTATATATGTTATGTACTTGTGTTGGTCGGTGTGTATATACAAGTTCAGTTATGAACATTTTTGCATGTCTTAGTTTAAAAGATTGATTTCAAACCAATCCTAAGCAATCTCATGAGAAAGCTATGAAAATAATTTTTAGATACTTGAAGGGAACTCCAGATTATGGCCTATGGTATGAAAGGATCAAAATATTTCTCTGAGTGCCTATACTGATACTGATTGGGTAGGTTGTGTTGATGACCAGAGGAGCACAAGTGGAAGTTAATTATTTTTGAGAGAAATGTTGGTCTCATGGTTTAGTAAAAAGAGAGATTTAGTGTCTTTGTCCACAACATAGGCAAAATACATTAATACCACATCTTGTTGTACCCAGGTGCTTTGGATGAAGCATACCTTAAAGGATGTAAAGTTTGTGTATGATGAACCTATTCCTATACTGTGTGATAATAAAAGTGTTATTAACATTTCTAAGAATCTGGTAATGCATCCAAGGACTAAACATATCTCAATCTAGTACCATTTTTTTAGAGAGAAAGTTATATAACATGAAGTCAAAATGGATTATGTTCCTACAAAGAATCATATTGCAGATATCTTTACAAAGGATCTTTCAAAGGATACCTTTGAATAGTTGAGGAAAAGGCTAGGGGTCATTGCCCCTCCTTGTTCTAATTGGATGCATAAATGGTTCATATTTCCAAGGGGAGAAATTCATGTCATATCCTTTCTCTTAGATTGATGGGTGCTACCCTTCAGAGGGAGCCAGTAGTAAGGGGAAATCCTAAAGCAATTATGAAGTTCTTGTATATGTGTGTGGAAAAGAAGTGTTGCTAGTCAAAGAGGGATCATGTGCTATTGCATCAATAGAAGATCCTTTTTCCCTTTGCTCCTAAAGACAAAAAAAGTCATGCTAGCTTGTGCAAAAGTGTTTGGCCCTTTGTCCTTGATGTCAAAGGGGTAGAGTGAGCAATGTGTTGCCATCAATGCCAAAGGGGGATATTTTTGGTAGTTGTTGTCATTGATGTCAACACTAATGGTTTTTTTGTTGTCATTAATATTAACATTGATGGAGATTGTTGGCACCCGAGTAATATGTTGTTATTCCTTGGCATATTTAGTTTGGGCTAACATTGAAGAGAAGAGTTGAAGAATTTCATGGTTGGATGTCATTCCTTATCAAAGAAGAGAAGAGTTGAAGAATTTCATGGTTGGATGTCATGCCTTATCAAAGAAGAGAAGAGTTAAAGAAGTTCATGGTTGGATGTCATGCCTTATCAAAGAAGTATTATTGCTAATGTTCATATAATGCATTATTACTGATAGTAGAGTTATTTTCATGAAAATATATTAAGATGAGGATTAGATGCATGATTTTTTTTGGAGAGATGATCTATAGTCTATCTCATGCTCTCTCTTGATGTTCCTAATAATATATATGTTGCTAAAAGAAATTTTTGGTCTTTGCAAGTTGTACAAATGTTTCCGATTCAAGAAGCTACATTGAAGTCTATCTAGGAGAATAATTCACATTCCTCTATTGTTATAGTTCTAGTCTTGTACTTTGGTATTCAATGTTAGTTCTCTGTGTATGTTGCACTCCTATATTTTTAGGTCACTTGTGTTGTTGAGGAGGTTCTTGTGAATTTCAAAAGGTTGGCATTGTGCTAGTCGTATGAACTAGTTTGGGAAATGCCATGTATTTTTCTACTCCCGCGGCTTGGTGAATGTGTTCACAATGCCTGTGCAATGTATTAGTTCCAAGTTCATATGTTGAAGTGGTATACAAGTTGTTCTATAAATGTTACATCATCTAGTTATGTATTATGTGTTTCCTAAAAATAGAGTTTTATGTACCTTTTTGGTCTACGATGGTTGTTGATGGCATGAAAGTATGAAATAAGTATATGAAAGTGATGTTGGATGTTCAAGGAAAATCCTTATGTGATCTACATGTTTCTTTTTGGCCGCTTTGGTGCCACGTTATGTCTTGAGTTGGGTTTTTGGGTTATTTGTGGGTATATGGCTGACAAGGCTTGTTCCTCTAGTTGGGTCATGTGCTTCGGGGTTGTACCAACAATGGAAGGTGTGTCATGATATATTTGGATCTTGAACTATCCTATTTAAGACTGCATCAAGTAAGTTCAATTGAAAGAGCATTTTATGGGCTGACTGGTTATGTGCTTTAATGTCTCATCCACACGTTTCCTTTATGCTGACTTAGGTTGATGTGTGCCTATGTGAAAGTCATTTTGGATCACATTGAAATAAGTTTTAATATTTTTTTTGTCATTTGTATCCTTGAGATAGGACCACATCATTCTTTGGTGGCTGACTAGTTGAATTCATTGTTTATTCTCTTCCTCATTGACCTAATTGAAGAATTAAGGTATTGTAGTGGATATAAATGCAACATCAATTCAAATGTAACATGAATGTAGAAGTGCACAAGTTTGTATGAGTGTGTGTACAAGCTGTATTGAATATCCAACAAAGATAGTGCTAAATATTATGAAAGGAAAGTTCAATTGAGCTTGAACACCTCAATCAACAAAGAGTTGTGTTAACAATATTTGTAATTATCCCCATGGTTGAGGCTTTGACCTTTTTGGGGGTGGAATCTATATGTTTTAAGATTTCTATTTTTGTAATCTGTATCTTGTAATTTTATATCATTTTTTGTTACTTAGAGATTTTATCATTGTTGTATTAATAGCTTAAAGCATTTCATTGAATCAATTTATTCAAATATTCTTTATCTTATACTTTTTCACTTGAGCTTATTACTTTGAGATAATAGAGGGCTATTCACTCCCTATAGACTTTGTTTGTCTTGAGGCTCGGGAGTAGAGAATCCCATCCTTTATATTTTGGTGAACCCGACATGAAGAAATCAAGTCAAATCTTTTTCTTAAAAATCTTAATACCTTTGACAATGCATTTTCTAAACAAGATTTTGATATGTTGGATGATTCCCTAGATGATTTATTAGAGGCATCTCCTTCTATTTACAAATCCGATAAACAAAATTCTTTATCACAACTTTCTTATTCTTCTTCACAATTCAAAGAGTTTGTGAATGTATTCATAGTCTATGGTGCCCATCAAATGCCTAAGAAACCCATCATTTACATGACTCTGACTAGCCCGCCTCCTAAAATAATTCATTCTATTCATGAGGTTCCTATGGAAAATGATATGTTGAACATTTACATGAGGTTTATTCAATCTAAGGCTCCCTCTTATAGAGTGGTAGCCCATACCTACAATATTAGAAGGAATCAACAAAATATTAATCAAACTACTTATTTACCACCTTATCAACCAAGTCTCCCTCAATCACCTAATCCTGCAGCTACGACACCTGGCGAGTATGATCTTTTAAAGGAAATTCATATTACTCCTACCAAGATCTCACTATGGGATCTACTTCAGACTATTTTAGTTTACTAAGGTATTCTTTAGGAAGCCTTGCAAAATATTCTCTTACCTTCTCCCACTAAGCTGATAGATGTTAATGCATAGATAGCTCATATTCGTGTAGATTCACCAAATATTATTGTTACCTAATTGTGATTTTCAACCCAATCAGGTTAAGCTAGAACAACACTAATTTTTTCTAATTTGAAGAAGGAGAAATGTACAGGTATAGTCTTATCATACAAATCCACAAAGAATTCATAACATGGGAACCTTATGAAGACAATCTTGAATGTATACAAAAGATGGAGGACAGTCTTAGAATTTCAGAGAGGCCAGTCCTAAATGAGCATGATAACCTCATACAAATAGATGAAAATTCAAGCCTACAATCAAGGAATAACATAGTCAAATAGGATAGAGCTAAGAATCCATAAGTAGGGACAAAATTTAAGGGTTAATAATCATGAGTAGTCATTCAACTTGGGGAAGTCTTAAGAAGAAAATGATGGACAATACACTATAGCCACAGTCCTTGAAGTCATCATTGGATAGTAGCATATGCAAGAATAGTCATTCTATTTTAGTTCATGAAGGAGCAGTCTCCAAGGCATTTATCAAAAGCATCAACAACCTCTTTGTCATCTCATAGTCAAATCATTAAAGATTTTGCAATTATAGCATAAGGTTCCATGTTTGATGACAAAATCAAAGGGGTAGTAACTTCAATATAGTCCACCATGAGATAATGCATACCTAAGGATAGTAAACAATGAAATAAAATAAGTCAAGTTGTCATTGTGAAGATATCATAAGTGAGATGATAAAAGGATAGAATATGGAAAAGAGTGGATAGTCAAATGAAGAGCCTTAAAGATGAACAATCCCTATGAAGGAATGATGAAAAAGAAAATTAAAGATTAGACATATGCATTGTGAAGCACAACCACCATGAGGTAGTCAAGAGACAAGGCAATTGCAAGTAAATGCCAAGGTAAAGGCAACTAGTTATGATGACAATGCTCAATACTTATAAAGAAAAAGTACAGAGGCAAGATCAATTCTGGGAGTGAGTTCTTTATTCTATTAAAGTACAAGTTAGAATCAAGAGTTTGCAAGGTTTCCAAAGCACAGTTCGGTATGGAGGAGCCACCATGATAAGAGATATACCTAGGAGCAGTTTTGAAAGAAAATGCATGAATATAGTAAAAAACTCAAGGCATAAATGACTATTCAAGGGGAGATTTACAATGAATAAAGAAATCTGCATGATAAAAGTGAGAGATCATAATGAATATGTGTTGTCTATTAAGGAGAGAGTGTCTATCAAATGAAAATCTAGAAATATTGAGGAAGATTCTGTGAAAATAACAATCACAATTGAGCATATAAATATAGAACAAAATTTAAATGCAAGAATGCTCATAGGAAAAAAAAACAAGGACTGTACAAGATATTGAAAGGTGTTAATTTTGAAACCACAGTCTTGAAGGAACAAAGTTAAAGATTCAAGATAGTCAACATGACAAAGTAGTCATCAGGCCCCAGTAATACAATGAAGGATTTCTTCAAAAAGAACCATGACCTAGCAAAGGTCTGGAGGTTGCAATGGGTTGAAATGTTATAAGTAGAGTGAAAACCTGTAGATTCTTTCAAAAAGCCATAAATAGAGGGTTGGGTTCTTTCGAACCCTAGTAGAGATAGAGAAGACATGCCCTCTATTCTGGGAGTGAGTTCTTTATTGAATTATAAATCAATTTCTGTAAGTGATGCATCTACTGGATATGTTGCTATGCCTATGAGTGATCCTTCTTTTGTAGGAATAGAGGATATGTTCCTATGCCTATGAGTGTATGCATGAATGATATTGTAGGAATAGAGGATAACCTTCCTCATAAGCTTGAAGACATGGGTTTCAAGCACAAGGCATTAAATGCAAAAATTTTAAAAATGGGAATTTCAAGAAATGGGTTTTCATGATACAAAGATGAACACAAGATTTCTAGTAAAAAGAAACATAGAGAATAGAGGTTTTAAAACCATTTATTTATAGGAAACAAAGAAATATCTTGTGTTTTCAATAGATGGCTTAGGAGATAGAAGCAAAGATAGAGATAAAGAAATATCAAGACCCCATGATCATGAAAGGCACAGGAAATAATAGATTTAATCATCTTTTTTTCACAACTAGAGCACCGATTTTATTTTCTTTCACATTTATTAAAAATAATCTCAACATTTTACATTCATAGAGAGTGACTTACTAGAAGGGGAGTAGATTCAAACCCTAGCCAAAAAATTTGGTGGTGAAGTAGCAGATAAATATTGTTGGTGAAAATGAACTCAAAATGAGCCCATGAGCACAATTAGGGATTCTTTTGACTTTCATAAAGAAAACCCTAATCCTAGCCGACCCAAGTATTAGGCTATTTTTTAAAACCAAACATAGAGAATAGAGGTTTTAAAACCATTTATTTATAGGAAACAAAGAAATATCTTGTGTTTTCAATAGATGGCTTAGCAGATAGAAGCAAAGATAGAGATAAAGAAATATCAAGACCCCATGATCATGAAAGGCACAAGAAATAATAGATTTAATCATCTTTTTTTCACAACTAGAGCACCTATTTTATTTTATTTTCTTTCACATTTATTAAAAATAATCTCAACATTTTACATTCATAGAGAGTGACTTACTATATTCATGCATTTTCTTTCAAAACTGCTCCTGGGTATATTTCTTATCATGGTGGCTCCTCCATACCGAACTGTGCTTTGGAAACCTTGCAAACTCTTGATTCCTCCATGCCCTCTATTCTGGGAGTGAGTTCTTTATTGAATTATAAATCAATTTCTGTAAGTGATGCATCTACTGGATATGTTGCTATGCCTATGAGTGATCCTTCTTTTGTATGATCAGAAACCTCACTCTCTCTTGGTGTATGCATGAATGATATTGTAGGAATAGAGCATAACCTTCCTCATAAGCTTGAAGATAGGTTTCAAGCACAAGGCATTAAATGCCAAAATTTTAAAAATGGGAACTTCAAGAAATGGGTTTTCATGATACAAAGATGAACACAAGATTTCTAGTAAAAAGAAACATAGAGAATAGAGGTTTTAAAACCATTTATTTATAGGAAACAAAGAAATATCTTGTGTTTTCAATAGATGGCTTAGGAGATAGAAGCAAAGATAAGAGATAAAGAAATATCAAGACCCCATGATCATGAAAGGCACAGGAAATAATAGATTTAATCATCTTTTTTTCACAACTAGAGCACCTATTTTATTTTCTTTCACATTTATTAAAAATAATCTCAACATTTTACATTCATAGAGAGTGACTTACCAGAAGGGGAGTAGATTCAAACCCTAGCCAAAAAATTTGGTGGTGAAGTAGCAGATAAACATTGTTGGTGAAAATGAACTCAAAATGAGCCCATGAGCACAATTAGGGATTCTTTTGACTTTCATAAAGAAAACCCTAATCCTAGCCGACCCAAGTATTAGGCTATTTTTTCACCTTTATTTCATAAAATTGTATGATGATTAATACCTAATCCATGCTCAAGATTTTCTTTCCAAACAGCTAGTGAGAGGTGAGTCCACGAGAGTCGTAAGGATAATTTATTTTCACCCCTTGTATTTTGCATGAAGTTAAAGAAAAAATAAATATGTAAAAAAATATTAAAGGTGATATTTTACAAATTACCTTAATATTTCTCATGTAATACAAAAATAAACATTCACATAACACTTATTAAATTAAATCATAACTAGTTGTCTTTAATATTTGTTTAAATAGTTTATTCTAGTTCTAAAATAATGCAAAAACAGAAGGATGAGTGGAACTGAGGTGTTTATCTTTGGCTCCAAGTCAAACTGAGGTGCATTTGGAGTTCTATCTTTGACTTCAATTCAAACTGAGGTAATTTTGGAGTTCTCTTTGATAAAACAACTTGAGAGAGGGATTTTGGAGCTAAATTAGCTCAAATTGGAGTAGTTATGAGCCCCCCTTTTTAGGCTTTTCTATTTGTCTCGTGAAGCATTTTGAGATAGATATTTTGGAGTGCAATTGACAACAGTTGACTCCTCTTAGCTCTTGGAGAATGATTTTTTATTATAGGAGGAAAAACTTATGCTTTTTCCTCAATTCTTACTTATTATCCTCTCTTGCACATTGCATAGAGACTTAGAGTTTTGTAGCTCAACATATTTTTACAATTTAGATATAGCAAAAAAATAATTTTCAACTTATTTTTTCCAATTATTGAAGATATTCCTTTTGTTATTCAATAAAATTAAGTGTTTACCTTCTCTGTTTCAACTATTGTGTTTCTTATGAATGATCTTGATAAAAATTTGATGTGTTTAAAGTATAAAAAACCTTTAAATTTTTGTCTCATTCATAGTTTCATGTATACAAAAGCAGTTAATCATCACATGTCATAGGTTATGCAATTGATTTGTCTTATCTTCCAAGTTGTGAAAATGTTGTTTTCCTTCAAAGTAGATAGATTTTTCAAGCCTTTTTATGAAGTATTTATGTGATTAGATTGCCCAAGCTGACTTATGTAAATAAATATTTTGAGAAGTAGTTGTGAATCAAGCTACATGTTAGTTACATTTTGGTGCATCACCTCATAGAATTAGTTTTTTCCCTTTTATTAGTTATCCTTCTTCCTTTTCCCCATAAAATTCATTAGTTTCTAGGAGATCTAAAGGGGAACTAGACCATAATCTAGAGATTCATCTTCATTATGAGCAACCCACAAGCTCGAAGATGTTTCCATGTTTCATGGGATTGCTAAGCCTTCAAGCTTAGCATCTGTGTACAATCCTTTATGACAATTTTTTTTGGCATGCCCGGTGGAACTGTGAACTATTCCAGTTGCGCAAGAAGCTTTATTTTATTGTTGTTTTGGTATGAATAGAGGTGAAGAAAATTAATACTTGGTGACTCTCTTAGCTAGTTTTGAGTTGATCTAGTGTATTTTAACATATGAGAAGTATTTAAACAAGGAGAAGTTATGCTCCTTTTTAATATTTGTAGTTGTCATCACCAAAAAGAAGAGGAAGGATAGCAGAAAGAGCACCGAGTCCATCTCCAAGAAATCAATCTATACCTGCTACTTTTAGATCAACATCATTAGTTTCAAGTTCACCAATACTTGTAGTACAATTCGTATTTTTACAATACCAGTAGCTCCAATGGTGCGATATTTTGCATTTATGCCATTTAACGGGGGCAACCCATTGAATTGGCTCAACATGACGCTATTCTAGTAGCTGCACTAAAAATTTTACCCATTTTTATGGGTGAAGATCATACTACACCCATAGAGCACATTAGAGATGTGGCTTCACTATGTGGGGTTCATCACATTACTGTAGAGAATGTTGCAATCAAACTTCTAGATGCTTCATTGAAAGGTAAGGCTCTTCAATGGTTCAAGGTTCTAGCTGTGAACTCCATTACAACATGGGATGAGTTAGAAGATTCCTTGAATAAGGAGTTTCAAGATAGATCTGATCATTTGTCTTAGGTTGAATAGTTAACCACCATCAAGAGAGCTCCACAAGAGCAAATGTCAAATTTCAACTTTCAATTCAAGAAGACTTGGAATAGACTTCCAATCTCTGTGAGGCCTACAACTAATCATACCTTTTTGTATTATCTCAAGGCCGTGAATAGTGAAATTTCAATAATGATTCAATTAATGGGTGGCGTGTCATTACTTGGAGTATTTGATATTTCCATTAAAGCTGAGAATACTATTATTCACACTGGAAAAATTGCACCTAGGCCTCCAATGCCTATATTGATATTTAGCCTTTGATGCCTATCCAAGTGCCTCCCATTGCTCCATTACCTATTTTTCCAACCTTATACCATCAAGAAATTGCTCAAAATAAGGCTGCTCCAACTCAATCTCAAGAGTTGCAAGAGATCAATGGCTTATTGCAGACCTTTGGAAACAAATTGGTGAACATAGAAAAGTAACAAGGTCAGGGTTTTAGGCCAAATCAAAACTTATATCAGCCTAATAGACCTTCCTATCAAGCTGATTCTTAGGTACAAAGAAAGACTTATAATCCTAGACCCTTTCATCCATATAATCCCAATATTCCTAGTTCTTGAAAGGAGTTAGTTCTTATCTAGAACAACTCGGTACAAGATTTTGATTGGCGTTTTCCATGCAATCAACCACACAACCAGTGTACTTATCTCAATGGGATGTTGAATTAGGTCTCGATGGTGTAAAACAGTGATGTTGTCCAACAAGGTTCTAAGCAGATAAATCTTGACCAACAAGTTTCCTATAGAAATCAAGGTCATAATGATGTCACCTTAATGAATTGATAGTGTGATGAGTTATGTGGGGTGAACTATCCTCAAGGAAAAAGGTCAGAATTAGTCTTACAACTCTATAGCATCAAAAACAAGATCAAAGAGGTGAGTTGTAGATATATGACAACAGCTTGTTAGTACTCCAAATCAAGCCTCCATGAGTCAACAAGGAAATGTAGGATAATTTCCTACTCAACCTATCCAGATCTTGCCTAGACAACATCCTTTTGTGAACAAATATCAACATAAGATCAAGCTCCACTTGTGCAAACTCAACCTGAAAGTACTATTGATCCTAAAGTGCAGCAGAGAGTTAGCTCTCTTACATTCAACATTCTGGAACATATGAAGAAGTCTAGCATCAGTGTTTTGATGTGGGATTCCTTAGCTCTTTCGGGACAAAAGGATTTATTAAAAAATGCATTGAATAACTTGTCTTTATCTCATGAACCAACAATATACCAACCAAAGTGAAGGGAAAATAATGTGGATCTACTGACCCAACAGTGCGAAATACATTCCCTTAACACCTTTACTTTAGGGGAGAGAAGCAAAAACAAAAAACTAACAGTTTCAAATACTTATAGAGATGCATACAACCATGGCAATGAGAAACCAAAAAGATAAGCAAACAAAGATGACACAATATTTACGTGGGAAAACCCTTTTAGGTAAAAAACCCACCACACAAAGTCAAATCTATTGTATTATAGTAATGAATTGATTACATACAATATCCAGACTTCTTTGTTCAGCTCACAATCACCCAGAGAGTTTCAGATTCACTGTTACAATGTTTTTACAACATACAGTTCAAAACCCTCCTCAAGAACTCATGTCCTTCTGTTCTTCAGCTTGCAACTTCAAACTTGCTCTGCAACTTACGACTCAACTCTTGACTTGTCTAACTTATGAGAAATAACACATCTCTCATCCATATGTAACCGACTCAGAAGAGCAATGAAGTCCATCCTCAAATCATGCAACTGGTTAGATCTAACAGATTTCCTGCAACGAGCTGACTTTGCATTCAAAGCCATTACTCAAAATGGTTGAGCTCGCCACCCTTCGTTGACAAATGCAAATACCACAATAACTATCTTGGTATCCATCCAATCACTATTCAACCAGGTGCCATGCATCCAAGACCCATCAGCAATCGCACCTGACAGAGCAACCAAAATGGTCAAACAGACATCAGGCACGACCAAGACTTCAAGTCATTTCTAACACTACCGGAGCCGGAGTCGGAACAGGAGTTGAAATAGGACTCCACCGAAAATACACACTGCCGGAGTCAGAGTCGGAGTTAGAGACAGAATTGGAGTCGAAACATGACCCTACCAAAATTACAGGTTCAGGAACTAATTCGGTTCCGCGTTTACCCACGACAAAGGGGAACTCATCGGAAACAGTTCTGACTGGGTAAAGTCAACCCGAGGTCAAACCAAGATGGGAACACAAAAGACCGGAGTCAGAGTCCGACCCGGGGATGGAACAGGAACAAAAATAGGACTTTACCAAAAGTCCAAGATCAGGAGCCAATCCGGTTCCGGTTCCGCCTTCGCCAACTACAAGAAACAACAATCCAGAACCAGGACAAGGCGGAGGAAAACACCCCGAGGAGAATCCAAACATCTAGAGGAACTAGATCACAAAAGTAGTAGTCAGACCCGGAGTCGGAACAAAAAATGAAATAGGAACCTGGCAAATGGACATTGCCAACTTCCAAAATTGGTTTCGCCTCCGCCAGAACCTGTGAAACGAAGTGAGAAGAAACAGATGGTAGGAAGCGGAGTCGGAGCAGGAACGAGAACCGAAACCTGGAACTTAGGAAAACATAACAATGCCAAGTTCCATTCGAGTTCTGCCTCCACTAGAGACTCGGAACTTAGGCAAATAGAACAATGCCAAGTTCCAACCTGGTTCCGCCTCTGCCAGAACTTTGCACACAACACAAAATCACCAAGGCATGAAAACGAGGACTTCAAGCTGGAAGTTGAGACATAATTTCTCAAGAATCTCCCACTTGGTGAACACTTCCAGCTTCCTCAAAACATCAAACCTTACTGTCTATCATAGGCCCCAAGGCCCATCGATTTTGTGCACCATCTGAACTTGTTTGTGCTAATCGGCTTTGTCAAGACATCTACAAAATTCTTCAAGGTGTCAACCTTATCCATACTGACCTTTCCATCTTCAACCATATCCATCACGAAGTGATATTGCACATCTATGTGCTTGGTCTTGGCATGGAAGGTCAGATTATTTTCCAAACAAATGGCACTTTGACTGTCACAGTAGTTTGAAATCTGCTCAACATTAAATCCAATGTCTGAACACAAACGCCTCAGCCACACTGCCTCCTTGCAAGCATGAGTTGCTTCCATATACTCTACCTCTATCATGGATAAAGCAACTACAGCTTGTCGCTTGCTCATCCAACTGATTGCTCCACCATTAAGCATGAAAGTGTATCCACTAGTGGATCTTCTACTGTCAATGTCCCCTGCCCAATCAGAGTCAACATATCCCTGAATGCAAAGAGCCCTTTGTAATGCAACCATATTGCCATGGTAACACAAAGCATAATCTAAAGTACCCTTCAAATACCTAAACACTCTCTTTACAACATCCCAATGTGATCTCCCTAGATTTGCCATAAAACGGCTTAGAACTCCCACTGCTTGGGCAATGTTTGGTCTTGTGCAAACCATAGCATACATCAAACTACCTACTACACTTGCATAAGGCACACTGGTCATGTCCTCCATCTCAGTAGCAGAATTTGGATAGTCTTTAGTAGATAGTTTCAATCCTTGCATGATTGGAACAACTAGCTACTTGCAATCAGTCATGCTGAACCTCTCTAGAACGGTTTTCACATACTTAATCTGACTGAGCCAAAGCTTTATGCTTGTTCTATCCCTGGTTATCTCCATCCCAAGAATGTACCTTGTTGCTCAAAGATCTTTCATTTCGAACTTAGCAGACAACTAAGTTTTAAGATCAGAAATCATTGCCTTGCTTTACCAATGAATAACATGTCATCCACATACAAAGTAATAACAAGCACATGATCATTCTCACATTTATAATAAATGCAATGATCAGATTTTGATCTAACAAACCCAATTGACAATACAAATGTGTCAAATTTCTGGTACCACATTCTAGGAGATTTCTTTAGACCATAGAGAGATTTATTTAACTTGCAAACCAGATTTTGTTTACCTCTTTCAACAAAATGCTCAGGCTGGGATATGTAGATTTCTTCTTCCAGCTCACCATGGAGAAATGCTATCTTCACATCCATCTGCTCAATTTCATAGTCATACACAGCTGCCAATGACAACAAAAATATGATGGATGTTAGTTTTGCTACAGGGGAAAAGATTTCTCCATAATCAATTCCCTCAACTTGGGAAAAACCCTTTGCAACCAGTCGTGCCTTATACTTCTCCACACTGCCATCAAGGCCTATCTTCCTTTTGAATATCCACTTGTAGCCAATAGGCTTTTGCCCTTTAGGTAGTGGTACCAACTTCTAGGTATCATTCTTTTTCAAGGAATCCATCTCCTCATTCATGGCTTCCAGCCAAGACTTTGAATCAACCATGCTGATTGCTTCTTTCACAGTCCTAGGCTCATCAGTGCTGGTAATTAAGGCATAAGCACAATTTGAATCAAACATAGAGAAACCATACCTTTCTAGTTTCCTTCTTTCTCGTGTAGATCTCCCTAGCGGCTGAGGTGGTTCTTCATCATCAGAACTTCCAGAGCTGCTTGAGCTCTCCTCAATCTTAGGTACACCATGCAACTCTTCCCTTTCTGGAGTTTGGGGAATCTCAACTGCATCCTTCTTCTTGTCACTCTAATTTGTCTCAAGCTGTTGATCACTTACTAAAGGTTTCAACTCATGAAATATCACGCTTCTGCTATACAAAACCTTCTCAGTAACAGGGTTCCAAAGCTTGTATCCTTTCACACCAACTCCATAGCCGATGAGAATACATTTCATAGTCTTGTTATCCAACTTTGATCTCTTTTCATTTGGAACATAAACATATGCCTCATAGCCAAATACCCGAACATGCCTTAATGAGGGTTTCTTACCTGACCATGCTTCCAAAGGTGTCTTATCAACAAGTGCTTAACAAGGAGATCTATTAATCAAATAACATGTTGTAGCAACAACCTCAGCTTAGAACTTCTACTCCAGACCAGCACCACTCACCATACTCCTTGCCTTTTCCATCAGTGTCCTGTTCAACCTTTCAGCAACTCCATTTTGCTGTGGAGTGTAGGGGGTTGTCTTATGCCTTTTAATTCCATGATCAGTGCAGTACCTTTCAAAATCTGCAGAACAAAACTCACCTCCATTGTCTATCCTTAAACACTTTATTTTTCTTCCAGTCTGATTTTCTACTAAAGATTTGAAATCTTTAAACCGACTGAACACTTCTGATTTACTTTTAAGAAAGTATACAAATGCCCTTCTCGAACAATCATTAATAAAAGAAACATAATATCTAGAATTTGATAACGAAGGAACATTAACTAGACTAAACACATCAGAATGAACATAATCTAGTATACCAGAAGATTTGTGAGGACTGGAGGAGAAAGAAACATGGTGTTGCTTTCCATAGATACAATGTTCGCAGAAATTGAACTCAAGGTTACAATCATCAAGCCCTTCTACAAGATTTTTGTTCTTTAAGGTTTTT
Source organism: Sequoiadendron giganteum (assembly GCA_007115665.2). Taxonomy (NCBI): domain Eukaryota; kingdom Viridiplantae; phylum Streptophyta; class Pinopsida; order Cupressales; family Cupressaceae; genus Sequoiadendron; species Sequoiadendron giganteum. Next base: position 37,913,531 of record CM021106.1, on the reverse strand, counting down.
AAACCTTTCTCACCTATGTGACCAAGTTTATGATGCCATAACATAGTCTTCTCTGCTGGGAGTTTTACCTCCAAAGCATTTGCAAATAGTGAAGAGTCTTCATCTTTCTCTATAGGTGTAGAATTACATGACTTTACAGAGGCACTGTTACAAAGAATAGGTCATGCATCTAGCTTATACAGAGTGCCAGTACGAACACCCTTAGCTAACACCATTGCACCTCTAGCCATTTTACATCCCTTATTAGAAAAAAGAAACTTCTACACCAACATCATTTAACTTACTAACAAAAATAAGATTTTGAGCCAAACCTGGAATGTGAAGAGCACCACCAATTGCTTTGACTCTCCCGTCAGGAAATTGAATTCTAACCTTTCCTCTGCCAACAATCTCCAACATTGAATCGCTTGCCAAGTATACCTTTCCACCATCATACTTCCCATACTTTGAGAACCAATCTCTATTGGATGTCATGTGAAAAGAGGCACATGAATCTACTAACCAAACATCATCTGATGCCTGAGTTGTCAAGGCTGCTACAATGAAGGCATCTACATCACTGTGAGAAGATTCGTTGTCAGAAGCATTCTTCTTCTTCTTCTCCTTCCAATCCTTCCTAATATGACCAGGTTTCCCACAGTTCCAACACTTTAGAACTTTTTACCAGGAGACTTTGATCTCCCTTTAGACTTGGATTTCGACTTGTTGTCTTTCTTCTTGCCTTTCTCCTTTGTTCTACCTCGAACAGAAAGAGCATCTTTGGCCATCTCAGAAGATTTCGTTTGCATTTCTTCAGACAAAAGCAAAGCAACCACATCATCGGTCTTGAAAGCAGTGGTTGTGCTTCCAATAGCCATCACAAGATGATCCCAGCTGTCAAGTAATGAACACAACAAGAGCATGCAACGATCCTCCTCCTCAATCTTTACACCTACAAATGCCAGCTAAGTAACACTCATATTAAACGAGTTTAGATGGTCTGCAACAGATGCACCTTTGTCCATCTTCAAGGAGTACAACTTCTTTCTCAGGAACAACTTATTTACCAGGAACTTTCCTTGGTAAATATCACCAAGCTTCTTCTATAAAGCAGTTGCAGACGTTTCCTCATGAACATTCAGGAGCACAGAATCGGCTAGACTTAGTCTTATCAATCCTCTTGTTTTTCTATCAGCAAGATCCCAAGCTTCTTGGGTCCTAGTTTGTGGCTTAGTTCCAGACACTGCAATCCAAAGGTCTCTATCCACAAGCAAGTCTTCTATCTTGAGTTTCCATAACTCAAAGTTGCTGCCATTAAAATTCTCAATATATATTCTACCAGATGTACTCGCCATCTCACAACATAAACAAGTTTAACAATGCAAATATCCCATTGAAACAATATTAGTGCAAAAAACTAATTCGCCCTAACAAGGATAACACGAACTAGCCAAGCTCTGATACCACTTTGAAGGGAAAAGAATGCGGATCTACTGACCTAACAGTGCAGAATACATTCCCTTAACACCTTTACTTTAGGGGAGAGAAGCAAAAATGAAAAACTAACAGTTTCAAACACTTATAGAGATGCATACAACCATGGCAATGAGAAACCAGAAAGATAAGCAAACAAAGATGACACAGTATTTATGTGGGAAAACCCTTTCAGGTAAAAAACCCACCACACAAAGTCAAATCTATTGTATTACAGTAATGAATTGATTACATACAATATCCAGACTTCTTTGTTCAGCTCACAATCACCCATAGAGTTTCAGATTCACTGTTACAATGTTTTTACAACATACAGTTCAAAATCCTCCTCAAGAACTCACGTCCTTCTGTTCTTTAGCTCGCAACTTCAAACTTGCTCTGCAACTTATGGCTCAACGCTTGACTTGTCTAACTTAGGAGAAATAACACATCTCTCATCCATATGTAACTGACTTAGAAGAGCAATGAAGTCCATCCTCAAATCACGCAACTGGTCGGATCTAACAGATTTCCTGCAACGAGCCGACTTTGCATTCAAAGCCATTACTCAAAATGGTTGAGCTCGCTACCCTTCATTGACAAATGCAAGTACCACAATAACTATCTTGGTATCTATCCAATCACTATTCAACCAGGTTCCATGTGTCCAAGACCCATCAGCAATTGCACCTAACAGAGCAACAAAAATGGTCAAACAAACATCGGGCATGACCAAGACTTCAAGTCATTTTTAACATTGCCGGAGCCAGAGTCGGAACAAGAGTCGAAACATGACTCCATCGAAAATACACACTACCAAAGTCAGAGTCGGATTTGGAGATGGAACTGGAGTCGAAACATGACTCTACTGAAATTACAGGTTCAGGAACCAATTCGGTTCCGCGTCCACCCACGGCAAAGGGGAACTCATCGGAAATAGTTCTGACCGGGTAAACTCAACCCGGGGTCAAACCAAGATGGGAACACAAAAGATCAGAGTTGGAGTTGGACCTGGGGACGGAACAGGAATAGAAACAGGACTTTACCAAAAGTCCAAGATCAAGAACCAATTCGGTTCCGGTTTTGCCTCCGCCAATTGCAAGAAACAACAATCCAGAACCACGACAAGGCGGAGGAAAACACCCCGAGGAGAACCCAAACATCCAGAGGAACTAGATCGCAAAAGCAGGAGTCAGACCCAGAGTCAGAACATAAAATGAAACAGGAACCTGGCAAATGAGCATTTCCAACTTCCAAAACTGGTTCCGCCTCTGCCAGAACCCACGAAACGAAGTAAGAAGAAACAGACGATAGGAAGCAGAGTCGAAGAAGGAACGAGAATCGAAACCCAGAACTTAGGAAAACAGAACAATGCCAAGTTCCATCCTAGTTCCACCTCCGCCAGAGACTCGAAACTTAGGCAAACAAAACAATTCCAAGTTCCAACCTGGTTCTGCCTCTGCCAGAACTTTGCACACAACACAAAATCACCAAGGCATGAAAACGAGGACTTCAAGCTGGAAGTTGAGACATAATTTCTCAACACAAAGGCTGCAATTCTGAGTGATCAACCAATGGTAGAATTTGCAAGTATGCCTAAATCTAAAGCTGAACAAAAAACTCAAGAGGTTAAACCACCTCCTTTTTATATAACTTTGATTGTAGGCAAGAATCTTTTGTATAACTATATGATTGATTCAATTGCTAGCAGTTCATTGATGCCTACATAGATTGTAGACAAGTTGGGTTTGACCTATGAGCCACAATCAAAAGGTGTAGTTCAGTTAGATGGGAAAACCATCAAGACATTGGGTGTAATTAAGAATATATATCTAGCTTTGCATGCATGTACAATGTTTTTATTCCACAAGATATCTATGTGATGGATCTAACACCCTATTTTTCTTTTTCTTTCCAAAGATTTCATAGCTAAATTGGGAGGCTACCTTTCATTTGATTGGTCACATCTCTTCTTCAAGACAAGGTATGACACTAAGGCTACCATTACATCTGAGTTATTGGCTAAAGATCACATATAACCTTTTGTGCCTAGTGCTACTAATGAGTATCTTTCTTATCATGAGCAAAGTAAAGAAGATATTATTTTTTTGACAAACATGTACTTGTGGTGGTTAGAAGTCTTAAGAAATCTAGACACATGCTTTCTAAAAATAATATTTAGTTGTTGGTTGCCCATCCTATAGTGAAATATTTCCTATTGAGAAGAGACATTAATGAAAAAAGTGCTAGTTGGATTACCAAGGTAATGGAATATGATGTCCAAATTAAGGTTACCAAGCTTGTAAGATGTAAGGGTATATGTGAACAATTGGCTAGAAATGAAAATGATAGTGAAGAGGTTGAAGAACAAGGTGTCCTAACACTTAGCAATGAAGAACAAATTGATGTTGCATCTCCTTCCTCTAATTGGGTGCAAGATATGAAGCATTATCTTGAAATTGGTGAGTGTCCTCAAGACTTGGATAGCTCAAAAAGAAGCTATTTCAGACTCCAAGCAATTCCTTATGCTATTATTGATGGAATTTTATATAGGAAGGATTTTCATGGAGTCTTGTTAATGTGCATTGATTGAAGTCAAGTTGATAGTGTTCTTGAGGAATTTCATGATGGGTCTTTTGGTGGAAATTTTGCACCAAGAACTACAACTCTAAAAATCATGAGAGCTGGTTACTTTTGGCCCGATTTGTTTAAAGATGCTCATGCTTGGGTTAGGAAATGTACCAAATTCTCATTATTTGTAGGAAAACAAAGGCTTATATCCTTACCTTTACATCCAATTCAGGTAGAACAACCCTTTGCTAAGTGGGGCCTTGATTTTATTGGGCCTATTAACCCACCTTCTAGTGTAGGTCACAAATGGATATTGACTACAACTGATCATTTTACTAAGTGGTCAGAAGTTGTGGCACTAAAAGAGGCAAATTGAATTGTTGTTCTAAAATTCTATCAAGATTTGGTTGCAAGGTTTGGTATTTTAGATTCTATAATCTCTGATAATGATATTATTTTTTTTGGTTTAAAAGTTTCTGATTGGGCTATTAAGAGCAACACTTATCTCAATACATCATCTAACTATTACCCATAGGGTAATGGACAAGCTGAATTGACAAATAAGAACTTGATTAGGATCATCAAGAAGATGATTGAAGATAATCAAATATATTGGCATGAAAAGATCAAATCAGCCTTATGGGCTGATAGGGTTACTCCTAAAAGAGTTACAGGTAATTCACCATATGTTCTCATCTATGGAAAAGAAGCCAAAATTCTAATTTGAGTTGAATTTCCAACTTTGAACTTGATTAAAGAGCTAGAAATGTTAGAGGAAGAGCCTATGGAAACCAAGATTTCACAGTTGATGGAACTTGAAGAGGTAAGGAAAGAAGCATTGAGAAAATTAGAGATTCACCATGCACAAATGAAAAAAACCTTTGACAAGAAGGCTCTCTCAAGAGTGTTTAAGGAGGGTGATCTTGTTTTCAAGTGGGATGAGCTTAAAAGTAAACTTGGTAAGCATACCAAGTTTTATGCCATGTGGGATGGCCCTTATGTGATTACTGAATGTAAGCAGCATAATATTTTTTATCTTTCAAAGTTGGATGGAGAGGTGTTACCTATTCCAATCAACGAGATTCACCTCAAACGTTGTTTTTGAAGAGAAAAAGTTTGCAAATGTACCATAGTAGAGTAGAGTTTTCAATTAATAAGTGTTGATTGAACATCTATTTCAGTTCAGTTATTATTTTCCAAGAAGTGTTGTTGCACAGTTTGTTGGCCCTGTTCAGAGCCATTGTAGTTTTCTTTCAATTTTTGTTTTGTTGCTATTCAAATTCTAACAACTGAGTTATAGAGGATTTTTTGAGTTGTAAAGTATAGGAATTGACTCCTATGCCCAATGGATAGGTTTATGATATTGGTCTAAGATGCTTAGAAGATAAGCATATAACAAAGGTCACTAAAAATGTTACCTAATTGTGCTTTCCAAACCAATCAAATTAAGCTGGGATAACACTAATTTTTTCTACTTTGAAGGAGAAAGTTGTTGTCATAACCCAATTTTATTGCATATTTATTTAAATACAAAAAAATTGAATTATTGATGGAATTTAATTAAATATTAAATGGAGATTTTAGAATATTTGAAAATTAAATGAAAGGAGTTGACTGATGTTGACTTTGTGAATTTTTGGAAATTATCTTATATATCATCAAGAATTGAACATTACCGATCAATTTGCAAGTGCAAGTGTGTGTAGTTTTAGGGTGATAGGTTGAAGGATGAGAACACAGCTGAAGTAGGAGTTTTTAGTTGGATCGAACAGTAAGCCAATTGGAATCAGGGTGCACACACCACAAATGGCATGATGACTTGCTTTTGAACTAAATTACATATATAAGAGAACAATTTTCCGACTTGAACTATTCTAGTGTTTGAAAATAAATGACTTGTAGATTAAAATTTGTCTAATTAAACCTTGTGTTTGAAGAAAAACAAAAGTGAGCATTGTTAAGGAAATTTCTTTATTAGTGTAAATATATATATAGATATGTATATGTAAATGCTGGAAATGAAAATTCAAGTTCCTAGTTTTAAATAATGATGTATGGAACTTATAAACCATTCTAAACAAACAAATTATACATGAAAGTATATATATATACATACATATACACACACACATATATATATAAACATATACTTATTCAATTTATATCAAGCTCAAATTTATAACCAATATATTCTAAAATTGGTCTGTTCAAAATGAAAAAGATATCATAAGAAAATACACTAAGAATGTGGACTGTCACCACCTTAATGAAAATAATCTAAATTCAGAGGTAGCTAGTGGTGACATTGCAGTACCATCGCCAAAAAAGCATGCAAAGCAATGTATTATATCTATCATTTTTTGGGAAAAGATAGCAGCACGAAAAAAGCAGAGAAGGAGGTGATGAATTAGGGGAAATTCAAAAGGAAAAGTACGGGTTGAACTAAAATCCAAGAAAAATATGAGGAAAGAACAACATCATAGTTCAATTTGGGAGGTAATTCGATTCCCATATTCTTGAAATGACTTATCATTACTTCTATTATCGAATGTTGTTATAATTTAATCCTTCATTTTGCTCAAGAGTATTCATGGAATCATGGAAAAGATGTCCTTGTTCTATATGCCAAATTACATGAAGCTGAATGAGTGAGTAGTTATATGTATATCATTTCCACCACATGTAAGGCGCATGGCCTATGACCTGCACAGTGGGAAAACAACATAGTTTAGAGCCTTCGTGGCTAGTGTATAGAGCCAGGCCGAGGCTTGAGAGCCTCCAATTGCTCGGTCTTCACATTTTTGTTGCATGAAAATTCTATGCTTCATGTAGGCTATCAGAAATTACTCTGATATACTGTATGTGTTTTAAATATGTTCCTTGAGGAGGATCAATATGATCTTGTGGGGAGGGTATGCATTCTTTGTATTTCATTTGTATTGTTTCTAAGCTTATTATGGATGGGTTGAAGCTTGTAATAGGGCTTGTACAAAGCTCTTAGAGCCTTGCATATGTGTATATTTACTTTAAATGGGTAGTCAACCCCATTCAATAAGAATGGTGGAAAGGTTTTTCTTATTATAGAAGAAACACCGAGCCATGTTGGGTTTGATCTTATTATTAATGACTAACCCTTGAATGTATAATGATACAAACAAAAGTCTACATGTATAATATTGTAGCATGCATGGTAAAAAAAGTAAGTCCTCATGGGCGATCTCAAATATATCTTTGAATCTCAGGGAGAATATACCCGATCATAGAGATTGGTCGATCCTGAGTAATCATAGTTGTTTTATTGCAGCCTAAAGAGGGAATTTTTAATTGTTGAAATTAAATATTCAATCCTCATTTAGATTGAATATTTGCTCAAGAAACACATTGATAGACATGTCAAACCTGGTTTCTTCATATCATTTAAGTCACTCATTGTATTTCCAGTGATGAAAGTGTTCAAGATCTAGATAATAGACATTCTATCCTTATGATTAAAACTGGGCTATTTGATTTGTTTGATTTCAATTCATAATATAAACTAGTTTTATGTTAAGCAGTGATCATTTAGCATGTAAACAACTTGAGGATAGAAAATAGATTAAACGACAATATTTGACTTTAAATGTAACTGTTTAGTTTGAAACAAAAGCATGCTGATGTAAATAGTGGCTATTCTTTTGCAAAAAACTCTGTTTTGTTCAAAAGTTATCCTTATAACTAAAAACAACATGTTTTATAAATGTTTAGAAGGAAACAATGTATTTTTTGTTTAAAAAATGAATGTACATATATGATCAACTTGCTTCATAAATGTTTAGTAGGAAAAATCATTTCTTCTATTCAAACAATGAATGTACATATGAAAACAACTAGCTTTATAACTATTTAGAAGGAAACAATATTTGTTTTGCTTAAATAGTGGATGTTCATATGTGAACAGTTGGTTTCATAACTATTTAGTAGGAAACAATATTTATTCAATTCAAACAATGAATGTTCTTATGTAAACAACAATGTTAGAAGAACATAGTAGTATGAACACTATAATAGTATGTGTGAAACTATTAGAATAGACTTGTTCTGTTTTTTGTATTTGACAAAGAAACGTCAATTAGAAAACTCTTTAAAGATTGCAATTTGAATAATGATTATTTTAGAATGTATATGTAGATATGGGAAAAAATACAAATTGATCCTACACACCTAATCTTGATGTCACTAACATCGTTTCTTCCTAAATCATTCACTTTACTAATTAATTTAATTGAATAATCTTTATTTGATTCAATTCACCATATTTCCTCTCAATTAAATAAATCAAATTTATCTGATTAAGTCATTCTCTTCCATTAATTAAATAAATCATTTTGTTTAATTAATCCTATAGTCTCTCTTTTAATTAAATAATTCATTTTATTTAATTAAATATCTAAGGTCATCTCTTTAAATTAAATAAATTAATCCTTATTTGATTTAATATAACATCACCCTCTTTAATTAATCTAGAGAAGGGGGATTCGCTACTCATGAGTTCTCTTCATTCAGAGAGCCTCAGGGGGTGAACAACCCTAAACTACCTCAAAGGACAACAAAGAGAGTTCTAGAACCAAAAAGAGTGGGTCACAAAGATTCTCTAGACAAACTATCAAGCTCTCGACCAAAAGATGGTAGCACATAACACAGATGACAACACGGCGCATTGGCGTCCCCGAAGCACACTAACATCTTGTATGGACCAGAAAGTGAGAATGTCATAGAAAATAGCTAAATGTCTACTAGCAATCTGATTATTGAGAACTTCTAGAATGCGATAAAGTAATAGAATGCGATAGAACTGAAATAAAGTAAAGGAAAGGGAAGAGTAAGAGGAGAAAGGAAAGTTCAACCATGCGAGTGATGAAGCCTCTAGCTCATGAATGCCTTCAATATCTACAAACAAGAGAGAGGGAGAATGTTGGGGTTGTATAGGGGTTTTCCTTAGTCAAACCCCCATTTTGGTGTTCCCACCTCCACGGACAACCATATAGATAGAGAGAAATGTAGGAAATGAAGTAAACACAAAATCACTACAAAACAGTGTTATGCTACTCAACCAAATAATAGAGGAGAGGAGTGAAAGCTTACCAGCTCCACCCAGAGCACTCAAGGCTAGTGGGGGAGAAAATGAGAGGAACTCAATCCGCTACTGCTGTGGTGTTTCATTCCACACTTTCTCTACTAAAGTGATAGAGTGTTGACATTGCTGCTATGAAGTGTAAACTGTTGCTTGAGAGTGAAGAGATAGTGGAGAAGCTTCTTGGAGATTGTAAATATATTGTGGAGTGGATGTGAAGAGATCAACCAGCCATGAAATAGAATGAGAATGAGTGAATATGAAGGAAAGAGGGAATAAAATGGTCATATTCGGGTCGATCGAGCAAAGAGGGAATTACAAGTCGACTCCCAATGGCATGTGTAATGCCTTTGTAGGCTCCAGATGCAGGAATCTGTGAGGGATGTTAGCATATTACACAAAAATCTCTGTGCCATGTGGGCATTCTAGACATAAACACCTCTACCAATGCTCAAAATGTATGCCAAGTGGAATGAAGGCAGTGAGCTTAGGTTGAATTTTTCCTTCATAATTGGTTTTCTAAAGTGGAGAAGGGTGAAAGGGGAATTTGTTTTAGGGGTGAAAATTCACACTCATACATTTTTCCCCCACTTTAGTGAGCATGAGTACTGATGAGTACTTTGGTAAAGTAGAGTAGTAATAAAGTAACAGAGTAAGAAATGTATACCTAAACTGTCGAGGAAGCAAAATGCAATCTGGTGAATCTTAAGAGTGCAGAGTCAGAAGAGGACTTCATAACTCTGTGGAACTATGAAGCTGAAGAAAGAAAGTTCCTTACAAACCCTCAAAACTGCAAGGAAGGTATCCTCTAAGAACTCTCACATGAAGGAAACCAAGTAAGTTCCTTACAAACCCACATACCTACAAGGAAGGTATCCTCCAAGAACTCTCACATGAAGGAAACCAAGAAAGCACCTTATAGACTCATAGACCTACAAGGAGGGTATCCTCCAAGAAATCTCACATGAAGGAGACCAAGCAAAGGGGAATCCGTAGAGTCAGAGATGGTGACATTTTTACCTGCAAATAAAACATGTCAGGAAGTGGCCGTGCAGGCCAATGAACGAACAGTCACGTAGAGCATCGCTAAGTTGTAAGGATTTCAAAGGGGTCCCTCAGGAACCCATCAAAAGGAAGGAGGGTCCACTCAAGGGACACACTTTTGAAAATTAAAGTCTAGTCAGGCTACCCCCAAGCTCAACATAAGGATGCTAAATAGGTCTAGTCGGGCTACCCCCAGGCTAGACACTAAGATATGAAGTAGGTCTAGTCGGGCTTCCCCCAAGCTAGACTTCACATAATTCATTTGAGAGAAAATATTTCAAAGAGGTCCATCGGGAACCCTTCAAAAGGAAGAGGGTCCACTCAAGGGACACTACATTCAAAAGATAGAGAGAGAGAGGGGGTCCTTAAGAAGGACACACATCTCCAAAACCATTTATCACTACCCCCAATGTATAGGGGAGAATAACCATGCAAGATGCTTAGAAAAAATAGGATAGAGGTAGACCTGGATATCACTAGTCATGTGGAAGAAGAGACATGTGCATCAACAAAAAAATGAGTGATGGTACCTGAATCATGAAGTTGTATTTCATCCTTCAAGGCCTTACATTCACTAGTGGAATGGCTAGACACTTGATGGTATGCACAAAAAGTATGTTTTTCATGATCATGATTATGAAATTTCTTGCATGTACGAGGAGGAAGAATAATCAAGTGGGATTTTAGAAGCCACAACAAAATATGCTCTTATTCAGACAAAGGATGAGGAGCAGGATGCAACCCTTTCTCTTGTGGAGAAAATTTTGACTAATCACAAGAAGAAGATACGAAGATCAAAGACAAGGGAGGATGGACCAATCTAGGAGAACGAGGTTGAGCAGACACCATGTCAACATTCAACTGTGGTTTCTTCTTAGATTGTTCATTCGAGAAACCAAGCCCTAGATTATGCTTGCGAGGTGCAAGTTCTACAGGGACCTGAATGCCTTGTTCATTATTCCCACAACCTTTACGCTCATAGCCATACTTAGAGATGAGCTTAAAGGCAAGGCCATAACGTGTTTGCAAATCATGAGAAGGAGGATCCTCATAGAGAGCATTATTCTAGAAAGGAGGAACATAATCTTCTACGGGATCATCATCATCGTTCTTGATAGGACTATCAGAATTATCCTCCTTAGTAGAAGCATAATCATCTTCTTCAAAAAGAGGATCAACACTGAGAACATTACTATTCACATTCACATGTTCTCGTGATACAAAAGGACAATCATCTTTGATAGCAGGTGTGAATGATGTTATCGAAGGGTCTAAGTGGATCAGGTCGACTCTATATTCTTGGATGAAGGAATTCATAAAATCTAAAGGACCCCAATCATCATCAAGACATATTATTTTGAGAAGAGGTAGAAGGAATAGACTTAGTATTTCTTGCTTCAGAAGGATCTTCTTTAGGGACATCTATCTTAAGAGTATCCTTTGTAGTAGATATTGCTGGAGTAAACATCGACATATTGGAAGAAATTGAAGGAATAAGAGTAGGCACAAATGAAGCCTAACCAACAACCACCATCTCACATAAGTGCATAGCCTGAGGGTCAGCCTTAACTGTGACTACTCTATTGTTAGCAATGAACTTAATAGATTTATATAAGGTAGATGGGACTGCACTCATAGCATGAATCCATAGTCTACCAAGAAGGAGGTTATACAGTAACCTCTCTGACATAACATATATGAGGGTAGGTATGGTAACAGGTCCAAGCTACAAAGGTAATACTATCATGCTTGGAGCTTTTCGCCCAACATTATCGAACCCATGGATGATGACATAAGAAGCATTAAGAGAATATATGTCAATATTAATCTTAGGAAATAGATCAATGCTACATTCATTGAACACCAAACCAGTGTCAATGAGAGTACGTCTAATACCAATCTTATTAATATTACCTATAATCATTAGAGGATCTCCTTGCTTTTGTACTTCTGGAGGTGAGAGCTCCTGTGGATAGAACGTAATATTCGACGAATCTGCATGAATATACACCATCAATGCATTAGCATCTACTGGCCTAGCAGAAGAAGGCAAGAGGATATTTTACAGGGCTTCCTGAAGCATACCTTGATAAACCAGAGTAGACTAGAGCAAGTCCCATAGTGAGATATTAGTTTGAGTAACACAAGATTGCTCGACAAGATCATAATCACTAGGTTCTTTAGTCATAGGTTCAGGTGCTTGAAGAAGGTTTAGTTGTTTATTCATTCTAGTATCATAGGTATGGGCTACCACTCTATAAGAGGGAGCCTTAGAAAGATTAAGGGAATCATTATCAAATGGAACACCATGAATAAAACAAAAAAATTTAGAATAAGGACTAGATGGAGTCACATAAATGATCAGTCTCTTAGGATTTTGAGGGGCAATAGAGACATATATTACATTTACATAATAATCAAAATAAGTGGAACAATTATTCAAATACATATTCTCAACATCAATCCAAACAAGATCAAATGTGGAAGGAGATTCATCATGCATCGAGCATCATCTCCAGAGGAGAGTGCATTGGAATAGATAAGAAATTCATCATTCACAAATGCGTCATCTCTAGAAGAGAGTGCATCAGAATGAGTAGAATATTTTTCATCCATGAATGCATCATCTCTAGAAGAGAGTGCATTAGAATGAATAGAAGGTAGAGTAAGATTAAGAAAGGTATCAATGATTTCATCTTCTTGCAACAAGATATCCTTTGAAGAAAGAGGACTCTCATGAGAAGGATAAAAGATATAAGGTGACATGGGTAAAGCCAAGTCACTATCACATGCATTAAATGGAACATGATTAAAATTTTGAATAAAACTAGATACAAAACTAATAAATGAAGATATTAAGTTCATTATGATTTTTTTGGTATTTTCTATGTTTTAGTAATTTGCATTTTTGGAGGTCTTCGAAGCAAAATTTGGGCTCAAAACTTGCGTCAATCCCTCAAATTCGATTGCAAAAGGCACTAGTGTATTAGAGATTGAATTAGTTCTCTAGAATACCTTTCCATCGGTGCAAACGGTTCTGAATTCTAAGCACTGAGTCAAAAGTTATGACCTTACCAAATAGGGGTAAATGAATTCCTAGTTTTCAAAGAACATTGTTCTTCACGTTAGGTTCACCAAAATGTAGAGAAGGAGGATTCGCTACTCACGATTTCTCTTCACTCAAAGAGCCTCAGGGAGAAAACTACCCTAAACTACCTCAAAGGATAATGGATTGAGTTCTAGAACCAGAAAGAGCAGGTCACAAAGATTCTCTAGACAAACCATCAAAGTCTTAGCCAAAAGACGACAACGCAAAACACATACAACAACGCGGCGCTCTGGCGTCCCTGACGCGTGTTGACATCTCGTATGGACCAAAAATTTAGAATGTCATAGAAAACAACTAAATGTCTACTAGCAATCTGATTACTGAGAACTTCTAGAATACGATAAAGTAATAGAATGCAATAGAACTAAAATAAAGTAAAGGAAATAGTAGAGTAAGAGGAGAAAGGAAAGGAAATGCTTACAACCATGCAAGTGATGAAGCCTCCAGCTCGTGAATGCCTTCAATACCTGCACATAAGAGAGAGGGAGAATTTTTGGGCTGTATAGGGGTTTGCCTCAATCAAACCCTCGTTTTGGTGTTCCCACCTCCACAGAGAACCAGATAGATAGAGAGAAATGTAGGAAATGAAGTAAACACAAAAGCACTACAAAATAGTGTTATGCTACTCAAACAAATAATAGAGGAGAGGAGTGAAATCTTACCACCTCCACCCAAAGCGCTCAAGGCTAGTGGGGGAGAAAATGAGAGGAAATCAAGCCTCTACCGCCATGGTGTTTCATTACACACCTGATCTACTGAAGTGATGGAGTGTTGATGTTGTTGCTATGAAGTGTAAAGTGTTGCTTGACAGTGAAGAGATAGTGAAGAATCTGCTTGGAGCTTGTGAAGATATTTTGGAATGGATGTGAAGAGATCAACTAGCCATGAAATGGAATGATAATGAGTGAATATGAAGGAAAGATGGAAGAAAACAACCATATTCGGGTCAATCGACCAAAGAGGGTGTTACAAGTTGACTCCCAATGGGATGTGTAATGCCTCTACAGGCTCCTGATGTAGGAATCTTTCATGGACATTAGCACACCACACAGACATCTACGTGCCACATGGGCATCCTAGACAGAAACGCCTCTACCAACGCTCAAAATGGACGCCAAGTGGAATGAAGGCAACGCGATTAGGTGGAATTTTTCCTTCGCACTCGATTTTCTAAAGTGGAGAAGGGTGAAAGGGGAATTTTTTTTAGGGGTGAAAATTCACGCTCATACAATTAAATCAATCAATCTTTATTTAATTAAATATAAATCATTATTCCTCTCAACTTTGATTTATTTAAATCCTAAAATCTAAGTCTAAATTATCAAATCATCTAATTTCTACTTAAATTGATCAAATAATTATTAATACTAATCCTACTCACTCCAATCCTTTAGATTTTGCAACTTGTAGAATAAACCAATTTATTTGATTTATGAATTCATCTATTTTCCCTCAACTTGGCATCAAAAGGGAATATTTTTGAAAATTTGAAAATGCTTCCAAAAGGGGATGGGTACTTCCAACAAGGCATTAAAGGCCTCTTACATGTCCTTTTCCTTTAGACAAGTGGAATTTACTCCATTTCTTATTCCCTCTAAACTTGGCAACTCAATAATTTTAAATCCACCTAACCATATTTATGTGCACATTCATCCAAATGTGCTCATTCCTCCTGCAGTCACATGTGGACAAGTGGACTCCTCTCATTGGTTGGTCTTTTGTCCCACATTAATCCATTTTTCTTATTCCTCCATTCTTTAAATCTATAAATATAGGGCTTCTCCTATTGAATTCATTATCCACAATCCATGCAAGCTTACTATACTAAATTTCACTAGCAATTTCATCCATTTTTATCAAAGGTTCATAGTTTTTAGCAATCTTATCGAGGTTTTCTCAAATTTGCATCAAGGAATCAAGAATCATCATCCAAGATCATAAAATCACACAAATTATTTGGGAAAGGGCCATTTCCTACACATAAATGGCACCAAATCCCCCATGGGATTGAAAGTTTTCTCATTAGAATAGGATTCAATTGCTTTCATTGTGTTTTTCTTCATTTCTTTTCCTATTTTGATGTTTCAATCTAATTTCATGGGGAATTTTGCTTCTTACTTGAATTTTGATCTAATTTTGTGTTTGTTCTTTTTGTTTGTGTACGTATAGAAACACCATTCACATTTTGCCGCTAGAGGGAGGGGGAATCTGGAAGAATTCATCACATTTTTTGACAAATTCCATGCTTTTTAATGTTTTTTTGTTATCTACAAGAAACTCCACCGCTATCAGTCAAGCAGTGCTATATTGCACCACTCCAAATTCGAAACTACGCTGCTAGAGTCTTCCCGCCCCAAAAAAATGAATTTCAAACTTAACCGCGGGTTTTCCAAACTCCAAATAGCACCGCTTGCCAAACAACGCCACAATTGCGGTCACTATTTTGTTGCAGAGCGTCGCTCTCAGTCTTCAGTGGTGCTATGTTACACCGCTAACCTTTCCAAACTATGTCACACCCATGGATTGCATCGCTATAGTTGGGTAAAAGGTAGAATTCTGGTTGTTTTTGACATCTTTTTTCATTTTGATTATTTGGCCTTCTAACTAGTTTTCAATCTCTATTTTTGTAGTATTAACTAGTTTTTGTAGGTTGGACTGATTGAAGTGAGGAAAGAAAATTAAGACCAAGGCTCCTTCATGTTATCATTAACACATTGTATCAATTGTTTTTAAACACTTTCGGGAGAAATTATAATCCCTCTCAAGGATTTTCTATATTCTTGCTCTTAGGATTACTAGATTTCATTTGGGTTTAAAAAGAACAAGATAAAAGGTTAAAAAAATCATAGGAAAAATCACTATATTTTCTTTTGGGGTTTAATCAATGAACAAACAACTATCACACTTCCAAATTGGTGCTTAAAAAGAATCCATACTATTGCCTTGTGGTTAAAATGAACATGTGTTCTATTTGTTTTGTAATCCCTTTCAAAAGTTAATATCATCAAAAAGATATATGCACTTCTCTCATGCTCTATAGTGATCTTGAGAATCAAAAGTCTTTTTGTGATATTAAGTTGTGTAATTGATTACCTCCACATTTCAATTTGGGTGCCTAAAATTGAAAAATCTTGTGAGTGTGAGTGGAGCATATCATGAGTGTTCTCTCTTTGTTTCTCAACAAAGATCGATCAAACTACGGGTATGTTTGGTCATTTTTGTTTATCTTAGAAGTTGCCTTGGTGGGAAAAAGTACTCACCCCAAGGGAATGAACCAATTGGTAACACACTAAATCCAAGCGAATGCCAATCGGTATATAAGTGTGGGTACTCGAGGAAAGTTCGAGTATCATGAGGATCATTCCAACAAGAAGGGAAACAATGGTCTCTTGCCGCATGGATGGTCCCCCACAAATGAAATGCTTGCATTAAAACCCCTTATTTAGAAAGGCCAAAATCCTTAACTGTTTGTTGGTGCAAGAATGGTCATTCTAAAGCCATCCCATATTCTTACAAATTTTAGTAGAGATGAGAAGTATTCCATGGGAGATTCATGGGTACTGATGCTTGGCTAACTTGAGAAGCAAGTGCACTATAAGGGGGAGCCTATGTGGTCAAGCATCTAACCATCCACTAAGAGTAAGCATAGCTGGATTTATCCAAGTGGGAACCTAATAAATATTATCTTTTCATTTTAGTATTGTGCATATTCTTGGAATCAAAACACTTTGCTTGGATCTCAAAACATTTGAAAACAAACATTCACAAAATCCTCAAGATTTCAAACCCTTTAAGGTAATAAAATACCTTTGACAAATCCAAGTGCTCTTGCTTGCTCTAGGGATTTCATCCTTAGAGGCATCTAAGTATTTGGGTTTAAACATAATTTTCTTTACTAAAGTCAACATTAGGGAAATTTTGCCTTAATTTCCTGGATTCTCCACATAATGAAATTTGTGGAATGAGAAGAAGTTAGGACATTGGACATCAAGTTTGAAAATCTAATTAAGAACTATTTGTGGTAAAAAGAAGTCATTAAACAAAGCTAAGAAACAATTGAACCCCACACATGTGTTCTTCCAAATGATTTCCCGAAAGATCAAAATCCAAAAACTAAAATTCAAAAGTCTTATTCAAAAATCTCATGAATAACGTCTTTCAAGGCTTCATGAAGTCAGAGAAAGGTTGGTTTACAATTTCTACAAAAAATATTCAAGGAACAATCCTAACTTGTATGATTTTTATTGCCAAAAAAATCCAAGTCTCTTTCAAAGGTTTTCATTTCTTACATAGGAAGTACCAAGCATGTTCATCAACACCAAGGTCTTGTAGAAAGGATTCCTATCTAGGTCTAATCTAGGATCAAAATCATCATTCTCATCCATCCCTCAAAACATCAAAATCAAAAAATCATCTCACCAACAACTCTTGGAAATCCTGAAAACATCATTCATGCTAGACCTTTTGGAAAATCCAAATCATCTTGTTTGATTATATGTGTGTAGATGAATCCTTCTCCACATATTTGATCAAATTATCAATCCTTGTGAACAAATCTACCCCTTGATAACAACCAAAATCTTGAGATTTATAAGTTCATTATCCAAAGGAAAAACCAAATCAAAATCATCTTGTTTGACTAGGGGTGTCTTGATAAATCCATCTTTACACACTTGGTCAAATTTTCATCTTGTGTACAAGTCGACTCTAGGACAACATCCAACCTCTTAGAGTTTATGAGTTCACTATCCAAATCAAATCAAATCAAATCAAAGTCCTAAAAGTATAGCATCTCCTTGAAGATTTTCCAAGAGTTCAATCATGCGTATCATCCACCTTCCATTTGTTCCATCATCACCGTTTGATCCTTAATTATCCTAGTTCTTCTCTTTTTGTGCCTAAAGTTAGATAAATCTAAAATAATTAGAGGTTGATCTCGCATGTTCTTGAAAATTGATCCCTATTTTATGGTGCAAACTAGATTGCAACACAAGAAAAACATAGAAATCAACAAAGAAACATCAACTTCGAGTGATCTAGGCCAAACCGCTCCTGAAATGAATCTCGTTGGATCGAGCAATCCCTTAATCAATCCTCCTACGCTATCAAAAAATCCTCAAGAGGAGGGTCAAGCAGAGGACATCACCAAAAATGTATCAAGGATGACATAAGATGAAATCATTGGAATAGTTCAAAATCCTGAGACTCACAAAATTGTCAATGCCATGTTGAGACTCAATCCCTCCCTATACATGCTTGAGTTAGCAAAATAAGGCACCAAACTCCCTTTTGATTATGACATAAGAACTATTATGGAGAGACCTCTTGGGATAATACCCCCAATCTCATCACCGCTATTTCAAAACGTCACCCAAAGCATCCCGCAAATCACATCAGCCATTGCTCCAACTCAATCGATTGTTAACAAGGGAAGCTCATTGCTTTAGGCACTTCAAACACATCCCCTTATGAGAAATAGAGGTTTGAATGCAAACACTATACCAGATCAATCCATCTTGGTAAATCCTTTACACCCATATGTTTTGCTCACATTTCATGATCCAACCAATTCAACCTCTTTTCATGCAACACCGACATATCCCCTCAACATGTAGACCTCTCTCCCCATGATCTCACAAGGAGAGGGAAAATTATTCAGAATAGGGGGAATATTTGATCCCTCCTCATTATCACTTTACCAAGGGAATACACTGTCATTTCCACCATTACCATTGACATTTGCATCACCCCTTGGGTTGGGCCTTCCACCTTTACTGATCATCAATCAGAAAAATCCAATTAAACCCCCTATCATAAATAAAAAAAGCATACTCAATCCTCCCATCTTGCCATCAATATCAAAACAATAGGTGGCAACTATTCAGGAAAACCCAGTGATCAAAACATCATCTACCATCCCCCAAGTATCTCAAAACATGGTCACCCAAGGACCAAGCATCTCAATCATGCCATCCACCACCCAAACCCCATCATCACTACAATGATCCCTCTCATCAAGATAACCAACAATATTCCTAATCCACCACCACCACCACCAAAACCCAACATTGTAAACTCATTTAGCACCCTGTTTCAAGCAGCTCAACAAGCTACCTATCAAAAGGCACTTTAGAAAAATAAAAAAGCTGCACAACTAGTTGCTCGACAAGCGTAAGCATAATTAGCAGCACAAAAATAACAACAGATGCAACAAGCTTCCCAAGCCCAAGCTTTAGTCCAAAAACAACAGACTGCCCAAGCTACACAAGTAGCTCAAGCTGCACAAGAAGGTCAAGCCACTCAAGCTGCACAGGTTGCACAAAAAACCCAACAAGTGCAAGAAAAATCTCAATACTAGGCACAATTGCAAGCAATCCATCAACAAGCATATCAATAAACCCTCCAAGAGTTTCAAGCACAACATCAAGTGGCTCAACAACAAGACCAACAACAAGCGTTTTTGGAACAACAACAACAAAACCAACAACAAGCATTGTTGGTCCAATAACAAGAGTTGTTGGTCCAACAAAAAGAGTTGTTGGTGCAACAAAAAATTTAGGCATATCAACAAGCCTACTCAATTACCATATTGGTCTATCCTTGAATTTTCCATGTATCTAGGTCTAATGGGTATCTATTCTTCTAGGATCTATAAAACATTTAGTAGCTCTAGAATCTATTAATATAGAGACAAATTGACCATAGAGCTTACCCGTTAGATGTATTGATGAAGCCTGATACTCTTCATGTTTGTTATCCATGACACGGTGGATCTGGTGAGTCTATTGGTAGACTCCTTTCATGGCTTCGACCACTGAGGAAAATTCGAGGCATAATGGTTTCCTCCACAAGTATTGTGAACCCCAATCCTATACCTACACAAACATAGCAAAAAAACACACAAAACAAACACACAATTAGATTCAAATGCAAGTAAGAATAAGGATTCCCCATGAAATTCATTAGCAATACTCAAAATAGGAAATGAAATGAAGAACAAACAATACGAAGTTAAATCCTTAATCGCATGGGGGAGTTGGTGCAAATTATGTGTAGAAATTGGCCCTTTCCAACCTCCTTTGTAAGCTTGATGATTTGATGGAGATTGATCCACTTTGTTGATGAAGAACAAGATGTTTTCTTGAGAAAACCTACAATAATCTAGGTGATGGAAAATGCTCAAGAAAATGGATGAAATTTCTCTAAATGTGAATATAATAACTTTTCTTTCAAATTATGGATGATCAAATGAGGAGGAGAGCCTCTTATTTATAGATTTGATTGAGAAGAGAAGAGGCAAAATGGATGAATGTAGGATTATTCAACATCCAATGGCCAAGTGCCACTTGTCAAGATGTGAATGGAGGAAAGTTTTCCATATTTTGATGAATGTGCCCATAAATGCTATTAGGTGGATTTCAAATTTGTGAAATAACTTAAATGCCACTTGGCTCAATGCACAAGGACATGTAAGAGGGGAGTGAATGCTTTATTGGATGTATAAATCCACTTGGAGGGATTTTCAAATTTGGAAGAATATTCCCCTCCTTATTCCATGTTGAAAGAAAATAAGTATTTAATAAATCAAAATAAATGATTTATTGTGCAAGTTGCATTCTCTAGAGGATGTGACATGGATTAGGATTAAATTAGTTAGAGGTTAATTAATTTAATGGGAGATTACGGGATGTGACAATTTTGACTTAAATTTATGAGTTAATTTAAATTAAAAAATGAGAAGAAAGATTTAATTAAATAAATGATTTGATTTATTTAACTAAAGGGGATAATGTTTGATTAAATTAAATAAGGTTTAATTTATTCAATTTAATAGGACTTTAGAGATTTAATTTAAATAAAATGAATTATTTAAAATGAACAGAGACTTAGGGTTAATTAAATTAAATTAATTAATTTAATCAACAAGGAAGAATGACTTAATTAGATAAATAACTATTTATTTAATTAAGGGATGAAAAGTGATGACAAGCTGAGAAGGTGATTTGGGATGAAACGATGTTAGTTAGGATCAAGTGTGTCGATCAATTTTTCATGTCTACATTTTTCCCCTCTTTGAAGCAATGCACTTGTTGTGTTGGTTCAAAGAATAAACTGTTGTGATCAAAGGTCAAAAAAATTCTCAATTTTAGATGCCCCACTGCTACCCTAGCAGAAGGATTATGCTGGTATATTGCCCCCTCGAGAGATCGAGAAAAAATGTTCAATTTTCTTGTCAAGATCACAATAAAATGTGAGAGGAGTGGTTCTATTGATCAGAGGACGAAAGATAATTCTTTAGAAAGATTAGATATTTGACGTAGACAATTTTGATGATGTATAGATAGTCATCGGCAATGGGTAGCCTCATGTATATTTTGATACAACACACCAATTTTGGATAGAAATGTTAGTAAAGATAGAAGAATAAGAAGAAAAGAATGAGAAGAGGACCCAACAAGCCTACTTTATTAGAGATGATGATGATGATGATGATGATTTTCTTACCAAGAGTTGGGATTTTAAAAGGGATAATTATATTATGTTTGATAACACTCATAGGTACGATGCATCAAGGTATAAAGAACCAGGATGGAATTGTACCTAGTGTGATGGACTTTGACTTGACAATTAGATAGGAGTATTCCTGTTCACACTTGACATATGGAACCTTATTTAGAATATAATTCAAATACTCTAAACATCTCGGACCAAAACATAGAAAAGAAAACCTTCCTATGTGGTCAACAAGACATCTAGAATACCATCCCTACAAACCAAACAAAGCACGCATGATGAAGTTATTTTACAAGAACATCGAATAAGAACAATAGATAAAAAGATAATGATTGTTGCCCTATTCCTTTCTCTCTAAATATTTATGTTTAGACATCATCAAGAGGTCATTCGAATGAGCGCAATAAGATAAATCCAAAGAAAAGATAAAGTAGACAAGCAAGCTAATGCTCTTCATACCGCTAGCCAGGACTAAACTATGGTGATGCCTGATGTTGATGTCCATCATGGGAAGGATGCATCTTAAGACATGTTTTGATCAAGTGATGATGATATTGATTGGATGATAAGCTATTGATACTCCGAGTTGATCAACTTGCTTGCTTACTGACCTAGACTTGAGACTTTTGACAATTTGGTGTTCACTTTAGAACCTGCTAGACTTGCTTCTGATTGACTTACCAAAGGATGAAAGTGACGACGATTGATTTATTATGAGTGATGATTATTGCAAGTGAAAGCGAGATGATATGGATGCACCATTTTGGGTTTTTCAAATATTTGGATTTTTTGGTGTTTTTTGAATGTTTTGATGCTATTTTGATTTTCAAATGTTTTCAAATTTTTTTTTGGTATTTTTGAGATTTTATAAATGTTTTTGGATTTTGTGTCTCAGGGGGGCAATCAAATATTAGCCTTTCCTATGTTTAATCTCAAAGACGACATAGTTCGTATGTCATGTTTTTGACTTGTTTTGACTTTTTGACTTGTTTTTTGGATTTTGATATGATTTGGATATTTTTGGATTTTTTGATGGATATTTAAAGATTTGGATATGGATATGTGATGATATCAATGCTTTGTTTTTGGATTTTTTTGAAAACCAAGCTAGGTTTGATTGATCAAATTGATGGATTGATGATGATAACAATGTTGAGGATACACAACAATGCAAGGATAGTTTTAAGAAACACAAGGATTTCAAGATTGATGAGGATAACATTGTTGAGGATACACAAAAATGAAAAGATAGTGTTAAGAAATATGAGGATTGGGAAGGATATCCCAAGATGATGATGGATTGGTTGGATTTGATTGATCAAAATTTTTAAGCTTTATTTGGATCAAAATTGTTTTGATGATTTGATGTGACGTTGAAGTACACATTAGATGCAACTGATATTGATTTTTTTGATTGATGTTTGATGAAAAATAAAGCTTGATAAGGAACATCTTCTTGTAAAAATATTCCATGGGCTAGTGATTTGGCTTTTTTCTCACAAATGCTTTGACCAATTTGATTTTACATTTGCCAATGTTCAGATCACCACATAAGTTGGAAGATATAGATCAATTTTATTCCTGAAGCAAGATGTGAATATCTACCCCCAGTGTCTAGCAATGTATGGAATGTCATAGGTGGATGCTTGGATAGGTGTATGGATGGATAGATGGATATGGTAAGCATGCAAAGGATGTCAAGGATTATCTTGTGACAAGATAAGCTGTTCGAACAAAGGATTCTCATTTGGATAATGCTTCAAGGCTCAGATAACATTGGGTAGGATAAAATCAATGAAAATGACCCATGCCAAGATATTCACCATAAGAAAGTGTAAAGTGTGCACCAAAATTGGTCAAGATCAAGATAATTTGGAAGATGGATGCAAATGGATGAAAATGTATTGGATAAATGATTCATGGATGAATGAATTTATTATGGATAAGATGGAGGGAATGTTGGTTTTATTATGGATGGGATGAGATGCTTCCAACCAAACTGGCACATGCAAATGCTTAATTCTACACATGACGCATGATTGCTAGGTTTTCATTATGGTACCTGTCCAAAGTGCCACCGAAGTGGTTTTCACTAGAGGATGATTTTTTCTCTTTACTGTTTTCAATCCTTTTTTGTTTTTGTTTTTTTTTGGATTTTTGGCTGAAAGATTTTAAGCTCATGTTGAACCACCTATTGGTGTCGATTTAAATGCTTCTGTAATAATGTGCCATCGGCATCCTACTTGAAGAAGCTTCTTTGCCAAGATATGTGAATTTGAATGCAACTTTTGAGATCCCTGATTTGCTTTGTTGATACCGGAGTTAACTTTGTCTTTGTGCATACATCGTGATAGAGTGCCTTCTGAATCCTTATGATGAAGGGTCATTACCAACAAATGGTCAATGTGAGAATTGGATATCATGTGTGGGGGAGTGGATGGTGAAGTGCTTTTAGGAGTAAAGGATGGATTGGTTGATATTTTGGGACCTTTGACTCTCCAAACTTGGGAAGATGAGCAATGATGGGTGGATACGGAAGTGTGCATGGAATTAGGACCAACTGCTTGATAAACTTTGTATGTTGCTTGAGAAGCTTGCTTTTTCTTTTGTGGACATCTTTGATGGATACTTGCCCCTTTTTTATTTTTCCCCATAGTTTCTTCTACTAATGGATTTTGATAAGGATAATATTTCTTTGTATTCTTTGGTATCCACTTGTATTTGATTTGTCCTTCATGCTTTGATTCTTCTTTTTCTTTGATGATGTTCTTTCTGCTTTGACTCAAATCTTTATTTTGATGTTGGTCCCAATTCGTTGATGGGGTGATGGGTGGATGAAGATTCGTGATTTGGATGGTTGTAGTATTGGCATCAGTTTCATCATAAGGATTCTTCATGCCGCTATGTTGACGTTGCTTGAGATGAAGTTGCCCCCAGTATGGAAGTAGTACCTTCATGCTTTGATTTTTCTTATTTTGAGATGTCTTGTTGAGAAGGAATTCTCTAATAAATGACCACTACAAATGATGTTATTTCAATTTGATGCTCTACTGACTCTAGAATATCTTGTTATGTCTGACCTATTCCCTTGAGTGGATAATACTATATATCTTCATACATGATGTCCTCAGTCTAAATTTGGGATATATCTAATCCTGATGTTAACTTAATCTAACTGTAGGAATCAACAACCTGCTCTTTTTTCATAATAGTGTTAGGAGTAACGGAATCATGTTTTGAATGAAGATCATCTATGTGTCCATCCAAAGAAATTATCTCATGGGTAGATGGAGGAGTATGTGTTATGTGGATGTGATCATCTTTTGTAGATAGGAGAGTGTCCATTATATCATTGTAGTATCTTGGAGATGCAAATTCTTGATCTCGAATGACTTCAAAATTGCTTTCAACATGCTTTGGATCAAGTTCTTAACATGGCTCAATTTCAAAAAATAGATTCCTTATAAAGGGTTCTTGGATATCTTCATTAGGCATGGGAAGTTTCTAAAATTTCATGAGGTCAAAGGATGCCCATATCTTTTGGAAAGGATCATTGCTAGACCTTGGTGAAAGATGTTGATCATGCTTTGGAATAAATTCTTGAGATATGTCCTCTAACTCATTAGGTGATGTTGAGACACTTGCAACATGATCATTGGTGAAAGGATCAATAATTATAGGATCAACTAATGTTAACACTCCTTTGAATAGATCATTGTTGGATATTGTTGAGGGGTATTTATCGTGATCAAAGAGCGAATCTTGATGTACGTTGATTTGATCGTTTGATGAGGTGGAAACATCTTCAAGGTGCTTCTTGATGGATAAATCTTGATCATTATTTTCAACAATTGTGGTGGGAATCTGTTGCAAGATTTTTTGAGCAAGTAATGTCTGTGTTTGTGGTCGAGCCAGCACCACTTGTTGTTGGTCATTTTGTTGTTGTTCCAACAATGCTTGTTTTTGGTCATGTTGTTGTTGTGCCAACAACGCTTGTTGTTGGTCATGTTGTTGTTGTACTTGATAATCTTGCAAGGCTTTTTGATATGCTTATTGTTGAGTTGCTTGCAATTATGCTTTGTATTGTGCTTGCGCTTGCGCTTGTTGGGCTTTATATTGGGCTCACGATTGAGCATTCGCTTGTTGGATTGCTTGTGTGATTTGAGTAGCTTGTGCGGCTTGAGTATCTTGACCAAATAGGGCAACTTCTTGTTGTTGTAGTAAAGTTTGGGCTTGAGAAACCTGTTGTGCCTTTTGTGCTTGCTGAGCAGCTAGCTGTGTAACTTGTTAATTTTGGAGTGCCTTTTGTTGGGTGGCTTGTTGAGTAGCTTACAATGAGGTGCTAAATGAATTTTCCATGTCATTTTTTGGCTGTGGTGGTGGTGGATTATGAATGGTGTTGAACATTATGGTGAGAGGAATAGTCGTGTTGATGATCGAGGTTTGAGTGGTGGATGGCGTGATTTGTGGGATGATTTGAATGAAGTTTTGAAATAGAGGTATGGGTGGGATTGGAGGCATGATCCCAAGAGGTCTTTCTATAATTGTGCTCATGTCATAGTCAAAAGGGATTTTATCCCCTTCTTTTGCTAACTCAAGCATATATTGGGAGGGATATAACCTCATCATAGCATTGAAAATTCAATGATTTTTGGGATTTCACACCATCTCTAGGATTTCATCTTGTGTCATCTCATTTTCGGCGATGTCCTCTACATGACCATCTTCCTAAGGATTTTGCGATGATAGAGGGAAATTTCTCAAAGGATTGCTTGATCTAGTAGGATTTATTTTGGGAGAAGTTTGACTTAGATCACTTGAAGTTGATGTTTCCTTGGTGATTTCCATATTCTTCTTGTGTTGAGATCTTGTTTGCACCATAAAATAGAGATCGATTGATCTAATCTTTAGGCTCAAAAAGAGAAGAACTAGGATAGATTAAGGGTCAAAGTGAAAATGAAAATGAAGGATGGATGATACGAATGATAAAAAATCTTGAAGAACCTTGAGGGAGATGCTAAACTTTTGGGGCTTGATTTGATTTGATTTTGATTGATTCAAATAATGAACTTGTAAACTCTAGGAAGTTAAGTTATCCTAGGGTAAACTCGTACACAAGAGGATATTTTGACTAAGTGTGTTAAGTCGAACAAAGTGATTTTGGATAATGAACTCCTAGACCCCAAGATGTTGGATTTTATCAAGAGGTAAATTCGCTCACAAGGATAATTTTACTAAGTGTGTTAAGTCAAACAAGATGATTTTTATTTTTCCTAGAAGTTTAGCATAAATGATGTTTTCAAAGTTTCCAAGAGTTTGTTGGTGAAATTATTTTTGATTGATTTTTTTTTTTAAATGGTTGAGAGATGGGTGAGAGTGATGATTTTGATCCTAGACTTGACCTAGATAAAACTCTTTCTTACAAGACCTTGATTTTGAAGAATGTGCTATACTTCCTATGTGAGAAAAGAAAACCTTTGAAAGAGATTAGGATTTTGTTGATAATAAAACTCATACAAGTTAGGATTATTTTTTGAAGCTTTCTTGTAGAAGTTGTAAACCAACATTTCTCTTACCTCATGAAGCCTTGTAAGACATTCTTCACGGTCCTTTGGACTAAGCTTTTTGATTTTGGACTTGAGGATTTTGATTTTGTAGGAAATCATTTGAAAGAACACATTTTGGAGTCCAATTGTCCTTATCTTTGCTTAATGAGTTCTTTTTAGCACAAAAAATTTCTTGATTAAAATTTCAAACTAAATGTCTATGACTTAATTCCTTTTCATTCCACAAGGTCCCTTATGTGAAAATCAAGGTTTCAAGAGCATATTTTCCTAGGTTGACTTTAGAGAGAAAATTGTGATTGAATTCAAATACTTAGCAGCCTCTAAGGATGAAATCCCTAGGGCAAGTAAGAGCACTTGAATTTTTCAAAGGTATTTGCATCCTCCAAATGGTTTGAAATTTTGAAGGTCTTTGTGAATGTCTATTTTCAAATGTTTTAAAACCAAGCAAGGTGTTTATGATTCCAAGAACATGTACACTCTTAGGATGAAGAGATAATATTTGTTGGGTTCCCACTTGGACCAATCTAGTTGCGCATATTCAATATGGATGATTAGATGCTTGATCACATAGGCTCCCCCTTACAGTGCACTCACTTCTCAGGTCAGCCAAGCATTAGTACCCATGAATCTCTCATGGTATACTTTTAAACTCTACAACATAACCGTATGTTACGTGGGGTGGCTTCAAAGGACATGACCTTTTGCACCAACAAATAGAAAGGATTTTGGCCTTTGCTAAACAAGGGGTTTAATGCGAGCATTCCGTTCGTGGGGGACTATCCATGCGGCGAGAGACCATTTTTGCCCTTATATACTAGTTGGAAGTCACTTGTCCTTAGCGTGTTCCCGATTGGGTCGTTCCCTTGGGTGATTAATTTTTCCCACAAGGCAGGCCCTCTAAGATAACACAAAAGCGAGAAATACATCTGTAGTTTGATCAATCTTCGTTGAGAAACAAATAGAGAACACATGCGATATATTCCACTCACACTCACAAGATTTGTTCAATTTTAGGATCCAAATTTGAAATGTGGAAGTAATCACTTATACAACCTAATATCACAAAAAGGACTTTTGATTCTCAAGATCGCTATAAAGCACAAGAGAAGTGCACATGTCCTTTTGAAGATATTACTTTGGGTAAGTGATTACAAGAAAAAGGTGTGCATGTTCATTTTAAGTCCTCAAGGCAATGATTTGATTCTTTTTAGAGCACCAAAGGGAAATATGAAAGTTGTTTTGTTAAATTTTTAATCTTAAACCAAATCTAGTAAGTTTTTCTAAAGTTCTTATTTACCCTTTGTTTCCAAATTGAAAGCTTTTGTAGTGTTCTTTTTAGAACCCAAAAGAAATTTTAGTGTCTCCTAAAAGCACGAAGGTAATCAAATCCTTAGAAAGGGATTATAAGTTCTCCCAAAGTGTTTAAAAACACATAATACAATAAGATGATAAAATCATAAAGAACCCTTGGCCTTCGTTTTCCTTCACTTTTCATCAAGAAACTTCCTTTTTTGGCAGATTTCAACAATTGTCAGATTTTACCATTTTTGGTAATTTCGAATGCATAACTTTGAGTCTTATTTTTTCCCAAAAAAAATTAAAACTAATATAGGATGAATTGCCAATTAACATCCTAGATTTGAAACATACGTTTTGAGTTATTAACAAAAATGACTTTAAAAAAACTAGAAAAAACCACTAAAT
Source organism: Sequoiadendron giganteum (assembly GCA_007115665.2). Lineage (NCBI taxonomy): Eukaryota > Viridiplantae > Streptophyta > Pinopsida > Cupressales > Cupressaceae > Sequoiadendron > Sequoiadendron giganteum. Next base: position 37,884,460 of record CM021106.1, on the reverse strand, counting down.
TGCCATTTTGAGGGCCAAGATGAAAGTTTCAAGCCCTGAAAAAGTGTCAAAATGGCCACCAATCGATCCAAGATTATTAGGGAATCTACATACCACCTCATAACGAAACTGCCTGTAAAATTTCAGCCAAAACCCACATTCGAGTCAAAATTTATGACCTTTGGAAGTCTCTACATCACAAAAACTGGTTAAAATTGTAAAAATAGAGGCCAAAAACTAGTTAGAAGTCAAAATAACCAAAATGAAAAAAAAAACATGTCAAAATAACCAAAAAAAAATCCTTTTTACCCAATTGTAACGATGCAATCCACAGGTGCGGCATTGTTTGGAAAAATCAATGGTGCAATATAGTGCAACTAGTGACTAAGAGCGGCGCTCTGCAGTAAAACAAAGATCGTGAGTGCGGCGGAGTTTGGATTTTAGAAATTATGCGGCGAAGTTTGAAATTTAAATTTTCAGGTGGGAAGACACCAACGAGGGAGTTTAGAGATTATAGTGGTGCAATATAGCACCACTTGACAGTTAGTGGCTGAGTTTCCTCGAACCTACAAAAAAACATAAAAAAAACATAGAATTTTCTAAAAAAAGGTGATTAGAGCTTGAGATTTTCACTCCTTCTAGCACCAAAATGTGAACCCCAATCCTATACGTGCACAAACATAGAAAAAAAACACACAATTAGATTCAAATGCAAGTAAGAGCAAGGATTCCCCATGAAATTCATTATCAATACTCAAAATAGGAAATGAAATGAAGAACAAACACGAAACTAAGTTAAATCATATTTAAGCAATGCAAATCCTTAATCCCATGGGGGAGTTGGTGCAAATTATGTGTAGAAATTGGCCAATTCCCAACTCCTTTGTAAGCTTGATGATTTGATGGAGATTGATCCACTTTTTTGATGAAGAACAAGATGTTTTCTTGAGAAAACCTGCAATAACCTAGCTATGGTGATGGAAAATGCTCAAGAAAATGGATGAAATTGCTTTAAATGTGAATATAATAACTTTTCTTTCAAATTGTGGATGGTCAAATGAGGAGGAGAGCCTCTTATTTATAGATTTGATTGAGAAGAGAAGAGGAAAAATGGATGAATGTGGGATTATTCAACATCCAATGGCCAAGTGCCACTTATCAAGATGTGAATGGAGGAAGTTTGTGCACATTTTGATGAATGTTCCCATAAATGCTATTAGGTGGATTTCAAATTTGTGAAATGACTTGTTGAAGAGGGAAGAAAAATGACTTAAATGCCACTTGGATCAATGCACAAGGACATGTAAGAGGGGAGTGAATGCTTTGTTGGATGTACAAATCCACTTGGAGGGATTTTCAAACTTGGAAGAATATTCCCCTCCTTATTCCATGTTGAGAGAAAACAGGTATTTAATAAATCAAAATAAATGATTTATTGTGCAAGTTGCATTCTCTAGAGGATATGACATGGATTAGGATTAAATTAATCAAAGGTTGATTAATTTAATGGGAGATTAGGGGATGTGACAATTTTGACTTAAATTTATGAGTTAATTTAAATCAAAAAATGAGAAGAAAGACTTAATTAAATAAATGATTTGATTAATTTAACTAAAGAGGATAATGTTAGATTAAATTAAATAAAGTTTAATTTATTCAATTTAATAGGAGGAATTTAGAGATTTAATTTACATAAAATGAATTATTTAAAATGAACAGACACTTAGGGTTAATTAACTTAAATTGATTAATTTAATCAACAGAGAAGAATGACTTAATCAGATAAATAATGATTTATTTAAGTAAGGGATGAAAAGTGATGACAAGCTGAGAAGGTGATTCGGGATGAAACGATGTTAGTAGTTAGGATCAAGTGTGTCGGTCAATTTTCCATGTCTACAAGTATAACATCCATCTCGAGCCCCTTTGTGACCTCCTAGTTTTTCCTCTCTAAATCCTTTTTGCTTATGGTCATCTTTCCCCTTGCCTTTGTTTTCTTTCTTGTTCTTTCCACCATTACCATCTTCTCCCTTCTCTTGCAATTCACTTCCCCTCTTGAGATTATGGATCTGATGGCTCTTGTCTCTCTTATGAAATTTATTTTTACCATACCGAGACTAAGAACTTGAATCACTCAAAAGATTGGATAGTTGTTGCAGCTTATGTTCCTATTTGGTGGCTTTTTGAAAGACTTCATTCATGGTTTGAGGTTCATGCATATTCACTTCAACTCCTATGTAGGTTTTGAGTCCCATTATAAATTTATGGATATGGAACCGTTCATCCCCCTGATATCGAGGCACATACTTCAACAGGTTGGTGAACTTCTCCCAATACTAAATCACAGTCATATTTCCCTAGGTTAAGTTTTGAAATTCCATCACTTTCTTGTCAAAGAAAAGTGTTGGTAATCATCTCTTCCTAAAATATTGAAGGAAGAGTCCCCAAGTGATCTCAGTAGGCTGTAGGTTTCTCTCTAACCTATCATTATCCCACCAAGTCGTTGCTTCACCTAAGAGTTTATACGTAGCCTATGCCACCTTAGGTTTTTCAGAAAGGTTGCAAAGCCCAAAGTATTTTTCCATTTCTATAATCCAAGCCTTAGGTTCTGTTTTGATAGCCCTACCATCGAACTTGGGCGATGTTACTCTTTTGAGGTCTTTTCCAAGCTCCTCCTCAATTCACCCTCATGGACCTACCCCTGGACCACCATTTCCTTGATTTCCTTTTGCATTCGTGTGGTCTTAGTCATGTGTGCCACTCGAAATTATTGCTCTATGTGATCCATGTGAGAATTCAGAAGCTCTATAATTTTCTGTAGTCTCTTGTTTGGTTCGTTATTGGAACCACTACCACCCTCATCTTGCCCGGTGGTCACCATGTTGTCCCACACTTATCCTGCAACACAGTCACATTTATCGCATCTCAACACAAGGTTCTACGAATGAATTTTCTTATGATACATCACATAATATCCATATGCATACATCCCTCAACATAGAATACATACACATTCATGCAAGATACACACATTTTAGAGTCTCTCATTGAACACACCAAAAAATATTATCTGATTTTATTTATATTTAAGGTGAGTCATTAGATCCTTATTTACAATAGACTTCTAGCTACATAATTTTGATTTCTCGGTATCAAAAAGAGGACATTCCTCTAGATCATCATTCGAGTTTACATCAAACTTTATAGAAGAGGATGGTTTAGCACATAGGCTCTCTTTTTCCTCTTTGGTCAACAAGGGTGCATTGGGTCCACACCCTAGACATCAGTCCTAAATTGCAAAAGGATTTTTTTATCTTAGGTGTTTGCCTCTCCTCAATCTTCAAGCCCCTCTCTAGATTGAGTCACATAAGAGCTTGAGCTAGAGTTCCGTCATCAAGAATTTTTTATGGAACCTTCGCCTTGGTGTTTCCTTCCTTTACATCATTCTTACGTGGGGTTCTAATATTTTTCACTTTCCTTCATCCTACCTTTGACCTGCCCATTCCTACATTCAATTTAGGCTTGGTCAATTCTTAGGACTTCCAATTTTTGGGTCAAGGGTCAACTACCCTAGTCAACTATGGTAGACTCAAAAGGCCTAGAGTTGAACCCTAAGCTCTGATACTAAATGCAATAACCCATTCCATATTATTACTTAATTAATATTATTATAAATGACACATGAATATAATCCAAATTAAAAAGACATAACTAGTGGCTAAAGTTAATCATAGCTACACACGTCCATTTAAAATGAGTCAAAGGTTTTTATATTCACTTCAAAAGTCAAATTACAATATCAAGTTTTACTTGGATCTTAAGGCCACAATGTCATTACATAGTACATTTTCCATCAAGTACATGAATGAATTACATCAAGTTACATCATAGAGTATAATAGTCTGGTGAATAACTATGGTTCTTCTTTAATGCTCACCTCCACTAGTGGCCAAGAACATGGTTGAAGCACTTTACCTCCCAACCACGAAGCTTACACTTCCCCGATATTCTTTTGACTTGAAGAATGTCTGACCCTTCACAAAAAAATTAGCAAAAGAACAACCTACAAGGTGGAATTTGGTGTATTCCCATACATCAACACGCAATTTATATCTACCAATTAGAAAATAAAGTGCAAGATCTATGCTAGGAATGGCAGAGAGTGAATTCACAGAGTTCATTCATACATACATAGTGAACTATATTGCTTGGCTAAACATAATAAGTGTGTTGCAACAACAACAAAATGATTTTGTTCTAGTAAATAAAAACTATACTCTCGAACTCCATTCTGACACCCATCCTAAAAGGTAACTTTCTATTACAACAACTATCTACCCTTTAGCAGAAACTACCCATAGGTGCTCTCATCAACTAAGGTATCACTATTTTTTTCAAGTATTTAAAATATTCTTTCACAAATTTCTTCAAAAGAAGAAATAGAATACTAATCTATATTCTAAATGGAAATCAGATTCTATGATTCACAAATTATTTCAACAATTGGTCATATCATTCTTATGACTATTTTCTACTTAACATCTTAAGCATTTTTCTTTTAAAAATGTACTAAAAAATAAAAGGTATGTCACAAGTATGTGTATGTACATAGATGAAGTCTATGTGCATACACATAGATGTTCCCACTAATGTTAAAGTTTTTGCATACTATGAATGGTGTTTCTATACCTTTATAAACACAAAGAACAAACACAATATTAGATCAAAATGCAAGTAAGAAGCAACATTCTGCATTAAATTAGATTGAAACATTAAAATAGGAAAAGAAATGAAGAACAACACAATGAAAGAAATTGAATCCTATTCTAATGAGAAAAATTTCAATCCCACGGGGGAATTAGTGCTATTTATGTGTAGGAAATGGCCCTTTCCCAACTCCTTTGTGTGATTTCATGATCTTGGATGATGAATCTTGATTCCTTGATGCAAATTTGACAAAACCTTGATAAGATTGCTAAAAACTATGAAACTGTAATAAAAATGGATGAAATTGCTAGTGAAATTGAGTATAGTAAGCTTGCATGGATTGTGGATTATCAATTCAATAGGAGAAGCCCTGTATTTATAGATTTGAAGAATGGAGGAATAATGAAAATGGATGAATGTGGGACAAAAAACCAACCAATGAGAGGAGGCCACTTGTCCATATGTGATTGGAGGAGGAATCAACACATTTGGATGAATGTGCACATAAATATGGTTAGGTGGATTTGAAATTATTGAGTTGACAAGTTTAGAGGGAATGAGAAATGGAGTAATTTCCACTTGGCTCAAGGCAAAGGAAATGTAAGAGGCCTTTAATTCCTTGTTGGAAGTACCCATCCCCTTTTGGAGGGATTTTCAAATTTTGAAAAATATTCCCTTTTGATGCAAAGTTGAGGGAAAATAGATGATTCATAAATCAAATAAATTGATTTATTGTGCAAGTTGCAAAATATAGAGGATTGGAGTGATTAGGATTAGGATTAATCATGATTTGATCAATTTAAGTAGAAATTAGATGATTTAAAAATTTTGACTTAGATTTTAGGATTTAAATAAATCAAAGTTGAGAGGAATACTGATTTAGATTTAATTAAATAAAGATTAATTACTTCAATTAAAGAGGGCGATGTTATATTAAATCAAATAAGGATTAATTTATTTAATTTAAAGAGATGACCTTAGAGATTTAATTAAATACAGTGAATTATTTAATTAAAAGAGAGTCTTTAGGATTAATTAAACAAAATGATTTATTTAATTAATGGAAGAGAATGACTTAATCAGATAAATTTGATTTATTTAATTAAGAGAGGAAATATGGTGAATTGAATCAAATAAAGATTATTCAATTAAATTAATTAGTAAAGGGGATGGTTTAGGAAGAAATGATGTTAGTGAGATTAGGATCAGGTGTGTAGGATCAAATTGTATTTTTTTTCGTGTCTACATTTTGCCCCTCTTTGAAGCAATGCACCTATTGCGTTGGTTCAAAGAATAAACTATCTGAGATCAAAAAAAATTAAAAAAATCAATTTGTTAGATGCCCCACTACTACCCCAACGAGAAGGATTATGTTGGTATATTGCCCCCTCGAGAGATCGGATGAAAATTTTGATTTTTTGGGTGATCTCACGAAAAGAAAAAGATAAAATGTCTGATGGGTCCAAAAAGGGTCCAAGATGCCAAAAATATGCCACAATGCAAAAAAATGATGCAAAATGGCCCTCGATTAGGCAAAAATGGGTTCAGGGGTCCAAAACCCTACCTAGATGACTAAAGTAGGTCAAAAAACCCTTATTTTCAGGCTTAAATAGACCCCAAGGGATCACTTTTAAGTCATTTTCATACTTAGTCTTTAGATACTTTTGTATTTTGAACTCTGAGCATTGATCAAGATGGTGCAAATATTGCTTCCACAACACATGTTAGAGTGAGTACAAGTGCACCAGTGGCCAGTCGGTGCAGGACCAGTGGTATGTACTCCTTCCTTGACTTTTCATTTTAATTTTTTACGTGCAATAAATAGGGTCGAAATCAAATTTGAGTCAAGCAACACTATATAGCACCACTAAGAATGAAAACGTGGCACCATGCGGCCTCAAAGTGCACAACATATGCATAGGGCATCATCGCAAGTCAGTTTAGGAAATTAGGGTTTGGGCTAAAGTCGGTCACATATGAGAAGTGTGTCACAGTGAACCACTTTGGAGTTTAGGACTTGGGGGCGCAGTCAAACTGCACCGCGACAGTGCAGTTTGGAGTTTGCAAACTATACCACAATTGAAAATAGTGTTGCATTTGTTGTTTGAATTGGAAGAACTTAGGATGAGAGCCTGATTTTTTACTAAACTTGAAGTAGTGAACTTTCTTGTGCAGGAGGACCTCGAGATACTACATTCTTAGGAGCATAGATGTCTGGTGCTCAGCAAACTAGACGAGTTACACGAGTTGCTCCAGGAGCACCTTGGGGCGATCGGACTTTGGTATGTCACTTATGTCTTTCCCATTCAGGCACACCTAAGGATGATGATAGCCCTAGCAGAGAGGTGGCACAATGAGACATCTTCATTTCACTTGCCCACTGGCCAGGCGATAGTCACTCTGAAGGATGTCTGGTGCATCCTATAGTTGCCGATCCATGGAGAGGTTTATTTATGATGTGGATGATGGGAGAGATTCTTGATATGAGATCGTGGAGCTTGAGGTGATCATCTTCTCCAAGGGCTAGATTGATTTAGAGAGATATAGGGGTATAATGCCTACCTTCAGAATTAATGTAGCTGCCATTATATTAGGGCTCATGGCACCAGACTGGTGAGGTCGATATTTTAGTCCAGGATGAGGGCTCGCATGGGAGAGGATGCTCTCTAGGAGAGAGTGCTTCGCTTGGGGGCCAGTGATTTTGGCCTCACTCTACTGAGACCTCCATGAGTTTTCTTACTTAGATAGTAGGGCCATTGGGGCCAATGTTACATTGTTGCATGTTTAGGCTAGGGAGCACATTGTTGTGCTCCACCCACAGGTCACAATAGTCACCCTGGAGCTAGATGATCTGATTTTTTGGCAATATGGTGGGGCTCAAATTAATTTCACACATATAGGGGCAGGTGGTATCACCCATTGGTGGAGGGTCATCAATGAGATGATAGTGTTTACCTGGAGGCCCCAGTTTGGCATGGGTCTTTGGTTTGATGACGTATAGTAGCTATTTTTTGTTTGGTAGGATAGATTGATGCAGAGCCGAGAGCATAACATGATCAAGAGATACCTACTAGATCGAGTAGCTAGACAGTTTGGCAATATATAGGACAAACCCAATGACCAGTAACATGGACATTTTTTCTCGTACTACAAGGGAGACTGCATGGGAAAGACCCATCCTCGCTAATGAGGTAATTACATCATTTAGGTAGTTGGTGGCTAGACCATGGCCATACAATCGGGGACAAGGGGATCTAGGGGTTACTGCAGCACATACAGCTTGGTTCAAACCACCCCTCAAACTTACAGATCCAGGAGTAGTAGTCCCACAGAAAAGGCCCATAGGGAGGTTAGTTGGCTGAGGGTAGGAATAGGGAGGAAAAGGGGATGGGGAAAGAGATGGATATGGGGATAGAGGAGGAGGTGGGCCACCTCTACACCGGCCACATCAGACACCACCCTAGGATCAGGCACAACAGACACCTCCTCGAGATCAACCCAGAGATGGGGAGAGAGAGGTTCCAGAACAGTAGCCCCTGTCACCACCATGAGAATAGCTAGATCAGCAAGATTCCATGATTCAATAGTTGCAGGCAATTCAACAGTTGTAGGCATAGGTGTAGGTGCTCACGGGAGAGAGGGGCCAGGTGAGGTAGTAGGTCCAGAAACTTATTATAGAGAGGGATAAGGCTAGGTCTAAGAGAGACCAGGAGATAGGTCAGAGGCGACAACTTGAGAGCACAACCTTTGCATCCCAGGGTAGGATAGTTTCCATACAAGCATATCGGGAGGCAGTGAGAGAGGCAGAGTATTATAGGCTCCATTACAGGTAGGCAGTACCAACAATAGCTCAGGTGCCAGAGTATTCCTAGCAGATAGGGATGAGGCCACTTGAGGATCATGTCGAGAAACAAGTTGGAGAGTGTTGTAGCTAGTAGGGCTAGTTCCTCATTTTGATAGAGATAATATTCATTTTGATCTATGGGCTCTGATTTTTTATTTCCCTTCTTGTATCATATACTTTTAATTTATACACATTTGATCCTAATCTTGTACCATGGTAGTTACTCATTTTTATATATATATGAGATGGTTTGGTTTATGAGATGTCCTACTTTACTTATGCATGATGGATGGATGCATTTAATTTCTTATGTGTTATGATATGTTATGATTTATCTTATGAGATGCATCTATGTTGTGCAATATGATGTATGTTTCTATGTGATGTGATGCAGTGATTATGGATGCATTTCTTTTTGTATATTTTTTATGCACTTTATGGTGACGATGTATACTATGTTATGATATGCAAAATTATTTTCTACATTATATCTTAAATGGATTATATGATGTACTATGAAAATGTATGTGATGCTTTTATGTAATTAAATGTGAGATGTCACATGGTATTTATGATATATGATATGTAATGGTGATATGTGTAAATGTAATGTTGATAATTATGAGGTGATAATATCTGTGAGATGATTATGTAATATGGTATTCAATGATTCCTATAAAGAATGTAATGACTTATGAAGTAATTTTGTATGGTTCCTAACGATATGATAATGTAATGACTTATGATATGTGATGATGTGATATGTGAGATGATTATGTGATAAAATGATTCCTTTTTCGTAATTATTTGTGGATGCAAATGTTGTGAAATGATAATTACATGAAATGTAAATGATTATTATATGTAATGAGGTTATTATGATATGATGTGAATATGTATATGATAATGATGTGCATATGCATATGATAATGATGTTTTCTATAACATGATAATTATGTCATGGATGATTTAATAATTCTTATGTGATGGAATGCAAAAATCTATATTTAATGATGAAATGCAATGCATCTATGTTTCCTATATGACATGCTTTATTTTGATGATTGGTGGATGTAGGGTGGAAGCATTGATGAGATGCTTTTGAGTAACCATCATGGTACCATGTTAGTATGGAAAGAAGATAGAAGAAAGAAGACCCAACAAGCTTATCTTATTAACGATGATGATGATGATGAGGAATTGGGATTTTAAAAGGGCCATTTACTTTATGTTTGATAATTCACATAGGTGTGATGCATAAAGGTATTAAGAACCAGGATGGCATTGCACCTAGTGTGATGGAATTTGACTCAACATTTAGATAAGATTACCCATGTTCACAATTGACATATGAAACCTTATTCAGAATGTAGTTTAGATATTCTAAACATCTCACACCAAAGCATAGAAAAGCAAGCCTTCCTATGTGGTGAACAAGATACCTAAAACATCCTCCCTACAAACCAAACAAAGCACGCAAGACAAATTTATTTTACAAGGATATCCAACAAGCATAGTAGATAAAGATATAATGATCGTTGCCCCATTCCTTTCTCTCTAAAACATTTTGATTAGGCATCATCAAGAGGTCATTGGAATAAACACAAAATAAGATAAGTCAAAAAGACCAAGATAAAGCAAACAAATAAGCTAATATTATTCGTACCGCTATCCAAGACTAAACTATAGTGATGCCTGACGTTGATGTCCATTGTAGGAAGGATGCATCCTAGGACATGTTGTGATCAGGTGATGATGAGATTTATTGGATGATAAGCTATTGATACTCCAAGTTTATTAACTTGCTAACTTACTGACCTAGACTTGAGAATTTGACAATTGAGCTTTCACTTCTAACCTACTAGACTGGATTTTGACTAACTTACTGAAGGATGAGAGGGATGTTGATTTATTATGAGAGATTATTGTGGGTGAAAGCAAGATGGAGATGGATGGATTTTTCAAATATTTGGATTTTTTTGATGTTTTTGAAATGTTTTGAGGCTATTTTTTGAATTTTTGAATTTTTTGGATTTTTTGAGATTTTCACCAAGGGACTAACTTAAAGACCTATTCTAGGGGTCTCGGGAACTGATCAATAGATAGCCCTTACCTATGTTATATACATAGAGACCACGTAGTTTGAATGACATGGACTTGATTGAAGGATGAGATAGATAGACAAATGAATTGCCATTTTATTGTGACGGACACCTAAAGGACTAACCTAAAGAGTCTTGAGGGCCAATCAAAGATTATCCTTTCCTATGTTCAAGATTAGAGATGACATATTTTGACTGACGACTCACTACTTTGATTTATGATATTTTGATATGATTTGGATTTTTTTTATTTTCTAATATTTTTGGATTTTTTCCAATTTTGAGAATGATCACAAGACATTACATGAATTTAATCCAATGCAGGTACAGGAACATTCCCCCAACGTGATGCGATAGACAATTTCTATATAGGCAAGACAAACTAACCTTAAGAATTTTCCTAGTAGTACTAGGGTGGAACATGATATGAACACAAGATCAAGCTATGGAACAGACGTGGATGGATGGTGGAAGGATTAATGGAATGCGATGGATGAATGGTAAGTGTTCAGAAAAAGCTGTGAGGATCTTGGTGGATAGAGAGTGTGATATTTACACTTGGCACCTATTTGCTAGGTTTTAACCAAGGTACTTGTCCAAAGCGCCACCGAAGTGGTTTTCACTAGAGGACAATTTTTTTATTTACTGTTTTCAATCCTTTTTCCGATTTTGGTATTTTTTAATTTTTTTAAATTTTTGGTTTTACCCTTAAAAGATCAGGAATAAAACTCTTTAAGGTGAGACTTGTTCATGGGCTCCTGCAAAGGCTCCCCTTTGGGTGTTGACAGTTGGTAGGTTCCTTATTTATAGCTTGTCATGATGATGAATGGTCCCAACCAATAGGCCTCAAATTTTCCCCTGCTCTCTGGATTTGGCACTTTCTTTTGATTTTCCTTCAGTACTAGATCATCGACTTGGAAGATCCACCTCTTGATTTTCTTGTTGTAGCTGCACTTGAGGCAGTTCTAATAGACTTGCAAGTGATTTAGGGCATCCCTGCACCACTCATCCAGTAGTTCCAACTCATTCAGTCGTGAGACTCGATATTCCTCATATGTTATGAGATTTTGTAGTGATATTCTTAGAGACGGGAGCTCAATCTCAATGGGAGTATGGCTTATGATTCATAGACCACTGAGAAAGGGGTGGCACTTGTTGGTGTACATATGGTTGTGTTGTAGGCCCATAGGGCAGGATTTAGCCGTAGATTCCAGTCACGGTCGACACCATTTATTGTTTTCTTAAGGATTTTCAGAATGGTTTTATTGGTGGCTTCTACTTGTCCATTTACTTGGGGATAATACAGAGTGGAAAAGCGATGTTGGATATTGAACTTATAGCATAGGTCATGAACCTCCTAATTTTTGAAAGGCATTCCATTATCTGAGATAATGGCTTGAGGGACACTATAGTGACAAATTAGGTAATTCAGGATGAACTTGGATATCTGCTTTCCTATTATGTAGGTCATGGAAATGGCTTCAACCCACTTTGTGAAATGCTTTGTGGTGGTGATGATTAATTTATGGCCATTGGATGAGGTGGGGGTGATTTTACAGATGAGATCAAGCCCCCACTATGAAAAGGGCCATGGTGTGATAATGGGAATGAGCTCCTAAGTTGGTGCATGGATGAGGTCCCTGTGTTTCTGACTCTGTAAACACCTTATGACATAGTCATGTGCTTCTCTTTCCATTGTGGTCCAATAATATCCTATCCTTAGTAGTTTCTTGGCCAAAGTCATACCACTCGAGTGCGAACCACAAATACCATTATGTACCTCGATTAAAGAAGTTAGGGCTTGCTCAATGTTTAGGCAACGTAGTAGGGTCCCTTCGATGCTCCTATGGTACAAGATAACTCCTAAAATGATAAAATGTGAAGAATTTTTGACAAAAGCTCTTTTTAGGTTTGGAGTTATGTCAGCAAGAAGGACTCCTATTCTTAAGTAGGTGTAAATGTCATGGTACCAGGGATCACTGGGACCAATTATTTCACACACGAATTCAGACTCTGGTATCTTGAATGCTGGTAGGAGAAGTTTCTCTACAAGGAATTTTTTGCTTTGGGACATTGTGCAGGATCTCTAGGAGTGATCCGATCATAGCCATTGTGTTCGTTTCTCTGTTGTTTGCTCTGGGTAGCTCTTCAAATGTAATATCAATAAATGACTCCTTAAGGCTCTCCACCAGTTTCTTGTGTCGAGTCAGTTTATCATCCTTTGTTTGATATTCATTGTTCACCTAGATGATTATGAGTTGTGAGTCTCCATATACCTTGAGAGCCATAATTTGTCATTGCGCTATGATCCTTAGCCCTATGACGAGAACCTCATACTCCATGATATTGTTTGTACACAGGAATGACAACTTGTAAGATTGAGGTATGTAGTCCCCTTGTGGAGTGATGAAGAAGATTCATGCTCCCAACCTGTTTTGTGTGTAGGATCCATCAAAATACATTTTTCAATGATTCGCTACACTAAGGTTGAAGATTGATTCATCGGGGAACTCTGAAATCAGTGGATTCTCTGCATAAATGGATCCTCTGCCAGTTGATCTAAAATTTCTTGTCCTTTGATGGCCTTGCAGTCTACATATTCAATTCCATCCTTCGTTAGGATCATAACCCACTTGGTCATCCGTCCTATGAGAGTTGCTTTGGAAAGTAGGTATTTGAGTGGGTTTATTTTTGAAATGAGCTTGATCTGGTGTGCCAACATGTAATATTTGAACCTTTGAGTTGCAAACATGACTACTAGATAGGCTTTCTCAATAGGTGTGTAATTTACCTCATGTCCTACCATGGTCCTATTGATGTAGTAGATAGACCTTTCCCTTCCATTTTCATTATGTTGGGCTAAGAGAGCTCTGAGGTCTTCCATTGTTGCTAATATGTATAAGATTAATGGATTTCCTGGGATTGACGACATTAGAACTAGTGGTGTGAGTAGGTATTCCTTGATTCTATTGAATTCTTGGTTACATTTGTCATCCCATTTGTATGCTACCCCCTTGTGGAGTAGATGAGAATATGGGATTTATTTGTCTGCTAGCTATGTTATAAATCGATGGATAGACTGAAGTCTTCCTTTTAGGCCTCTTAGATACTTCAATGTTTGAGGTGCTTCCATTTCAAGGATCACCTTGAATTTAGCGGGGTCTACCTTGATTCCTCTCATTGATACGATATACCCCAGGAGCTTTCCTGATTGTACTTCAAAGATGCACTTCTTTGGATTAAGTCAGACCTTGTATTTTTCCAATCTATCAAAAATAGAGCTCAAAGCTGATATGTGGCCATGTCGTTTCCTTGATTTAGCCAGTGTGTCATCTAGATAATCCTCAACCATCTTGTTCATCATGTCATGAAAGATTAGTGTCATAGCCCTCTAGTAGCTTGCTCCTACATTCTTCAGCCCAAATGGCATCATATTCCAGTAGTATGTTCCCCATGGACAAGTGAACGATGTCTTGTGTTGGTCCTCTTTATCTATCATGATCTGATTGTATCCTGAGAATCCATGCATTAGTGATAGCATCTCGTGTCTGACCATCATATCCACAATAATTTCAATGTTTGGAAGTCGAACCTTGGGACACGCTGTAGGAACCCTTGTTTCCCCATTTTCACTGTATCTGGCTGTTTTTATGATTTTCTGAAGGTTTTTGATTTTTTTGATTGTTTTGTGGTTTTTGACGTTTTTGCATAAAATATGAAAGATGGCGATTTTGTAATAAATGAAGAATAAATACTATAAAAATTATATAACTCTGGAAATGATGATATATGGATGCCAGTATATTTATTTGTCCTCTAAGACGATTACAATGAGTATTCTATTACATGCAAATTAAAAGGCAATGAATTTTTGTTAAAGAACCTGGAAATATTGCTGTAATAAATGATCTTCAGATGATCGTACAGCTGCAATTATATTTAGCTTCTCCTTCTGTCTGGTGCTCCGGATAAGATCCCAATGCTTAGGCGCCTCCAGGAGTGATGAAAGGCGTTTTCTCCAGAACAAAAGTACGGCTCAAAAGAAGGTGGTACGGCCTGCAGCAAGTACGGCTGTGTACAGCAGCAAATAGTAATAGGTACGGCTCCCTTTAAAGCCTCCAGAATATCAATAAGAATGGGTGCCTTGATTGCAGTAAGCTTTCCAGATGAAACCTATGCTGAAACTCTGTAAATAAATAATCTCTGAAGTTCTATGATCTCTTCTGGATGAAGAAACCTCTGTGCTGGCAATAAATCAGATGTTATTTCACACCCTCTAAACTGCTTTCAATGGAGATGGCTCGTTCCCCAATGAATTTGAGACTGAAACCCTAAAGCTTTTGTGCTCTGCTCAAGACTTGATCAATTTTCAATTCACAAAATGACATAATGGCTCGATTTCCAATGCAAATGGCTTATACACTTGAAAAGTGCGATTTCCTTAAGAATAGGGAATATTAAAATAGTTCAAACTTTTTACCTTTAATTTTTCAATAGTCCTCAGCCAAATTTTTATAATAAAATATAATCGCCAATTTGGCCCCCTTTCATGATGGGCGACCCCTTTATCAAAATCACTTAAGTTATAATAAAGTATTATAACTTTATATTATAATCCCCAATTAATTAATATTTAATCAATTCAATTAAATATTAATATCTCTCTCATTATTCATCCGATGTCAGATCCGTCTGAAGCTGATGAACACTGAAGTGACTCTGAACACCAACAATCCATACTGCTAAAAATAGCAGGGGTCCCACGCTGACTGCCAATAATTGCTAAAAATAGCAATTTATGCAAGAAGTGTCCGAACGAGCCCGAACGAAAGCCAACTGATCAACAACTGCCAACTGAAGCTGAGCCAAGCTCCAACATGACCCTCTATCCAGTCTATCAGCTTACGAGGGTCACATGATAGGCTAATCATGTGCTCGGAGAGATGTCAACCAGAAGGGGACATGACAGTCCGCCCCTCCTGAAATTGCTTGTCCTCAAGCAATCTCAACTCTGGATGCTGCAATATATCCTCGCTCTCCCATGTAGCATCCTCAACAGGAAAATATCTCCACTTCACTAGATATTCCCTGATAGTCCTCCTACGCAATTGTCTTTCTCTGTACTCTAGGATAGATTCAGGTACTAAAACCAACTTTCCCTCATCATCTAAGGGAGGTAAAACTGCAGACAATACCACACGATGTCCCAATGCCTTCTTGAGGCGTGATACATGAAATACATTGTGTACCCTGCTCTTTGCTGGAAGTTCAAGCTCATACGCCACCTCACCAACTCGCCTCAAGATCCTGAAAGGATCGTAATAACGTGGCTTAAGCTTCTCTGACCCACTCTTCCTAAGAGTGGACTGACGGTAGGGCTGCAGCATGAGGTAAACTATGTCACCAACCTCGAAATGCCTCTCCGTCCTCTTCTGATCCACATACTGTTTCTGCTGATTTTTTGCCTTGGCTATATTTTCCTTGAGAACCCTCATAGTATCCTGACTCTCCTGCAACCAACCTCCTACACTCGGCACTCTACTATCGCTCAGTAGCAAATCAAGGAAACTCGGCGCCTCATACCCGTACAACGCCATGAAAGGGGACATCTGAATGGTCATACGGAATGTTGAATTATAACAATACTCACACAAATGTATCCATTTGACCCATCCCTTCTGCTGCCCCGCAATGTAGTTTCTGAGATATCCTTCCACCCACTTGTTCACAATCTTCGTCTGCCCATCAATCTACGGGTGGTAACTAGTGCTCGGCATGAGCTCGGTCCCACAAAGTCTGAATATCTCATGCCAGAAGTTACTTAGGAACCTACTATCTCTGTCGCTCACGATGCTCCGAGGCAACCCATGAAGTCTGAATACCTCGCAAAAGAATACCTCTGCTACCTGTGTAGCTGTATAGGTCGTGGTGATCGGAAACAAGTGGGCATACTTCGTAAGCCGATCCACAGCCACATAAATACAATCTCGCCTCTGGGCTTTAGGCAAGCCCGTAATAAAGTCCATCGACAAGCATTCCCACTTCCTGTCAGGAATCGGAAGTGGCTGTAGTAAACCTGTCGGGTACGTGTTCTCCTGCTTGTTCTGTTGATAAACAAGGCACTCACGCACGTATTGAAGAACATCCACCTTGAGTCCTTTCCACATGAACCTCTCTCGTATCTACCTGTAGGTTTTGAAGTATTTGGGATGTCCTGTTGTAGGCATGTCATGAAAGGCTTGCATAACAATGTTCTTCACCTTTGACCCTGGGATCAAAAATATCCTGTTCTTGTAAATGATCAAGTCATTTACAAGCGTATACCTAGTATCAACTATTGATCCCTCAACAATGCTGGAGGCCCAACTATCCTTGGCATACTCTGCCACTATCATATGCCTCCAATCCTCCGAGATATGAACCATAGTGCTCAAATACGGTCTACGTGAAAGTGCATCAGCCACTACGTTCTGTGTACCTTTGATATATGAGATATCAAAGTCATAAGCCTGCAACTTACTGACTCACTTCTACTGTCTATCATTGAGATCTCGCTGCCCCAAGAAGTGTCTCAAACTATTATGATCAGTTTTAATGCAAAATTCGCTGCCAACAAGATATTGTCAAAACTTTGCTAAGGCATGCATAATCGTGAGCATCTCCTTATCATATATGCTATACAGTCTCTCTGGTCCTCTGAGCTTGCGGCTCTCATACACAATTGGGTGCTTGTCCTGCATAAGCACCGCACCAATTCCCTCACCTGATGCATCGCACTGAAGCTCGAACGGCTTTGTAAAGTCAGGTAGTGCCAAAATAGGGCATGTGGTCATCAACTCCTTGAACTTCATAAAACACTCCTGTGCCTTAGAAGTCCAAACAAAAGCCCCCTTCTTCAGTAAATCTGTCATCGGGGCTGCATGTTGTGAATAACCATTCATGAATCTACGGTAGAACCCACATAAACTGAGAAAACCTCTCAATTGTGTCAGGTTTTCCGGTGTAGGCCAATCAACAATGGCGCGGATCTTTTTAGGATCCATACGCACTCCATCTACACTGATAATATGACCTAGATATAGCAATTCGGTCATCCCCAAGTCACACTTGGATTCCTTGGCGTACAAGGACTCCCTCTCCAAAATACTCAATACGGTCTCCAAATGAGCCAAGTGCTCCTGCCATGTCCTGTTGTATATGAGAATATCATCGAAGAAGACTAACACAAACCTCCTCAGCAATGAATGAAAAACCTTGTTCATCGTAGACTGAAAGGTAGCTGGCGCATTAGTGAGCCCAAATGGCATCACTACGAACTCAAAGTGCCCACAATGACATCTGAAGGTTGTCTTCTCTATGTCCTGCTCACGGACTCTGATCTGATGATAACCCAACCGTAAATCAATTTTGGTAAAGTAACAGGCACCATGGAGCTCATCAATAAGCTCATCAATCCTCAGTATCGAGTACCTGTTCTTAATTGTCCTCTTATTCAGGGCCCTGTAATCAATGCACATGCGCAATGTTCCATCCTTCTTCTTAACCAAGACAACCGAAGAAGCGAATGGCGATTTGCTAGGTCAAATGTGACCCATAGCAAGTAACTCCTTTATTGTCTTCTCTATCTCATCCTTTAACCTCTTAGGATGCCTCTAAGGAGTTATCATCATGGGCTTAGCGCCCTCCTTGAGCTCAATAATGTGCTCTATGCCCCTGTCTAGAGGTCTACTTGGCGGAATATCATTGAACACCTTATCATGCTTAATCCTCAACTTTTGAATGTCCAGATGATATTCTATCTTTTGTTGTCCCTCCTATATAGGTGCTAAATGACACTCGACAGCCCACTCTACCATGTCGTGACGCATGAGCCGCTCCATCCGATGAAAAGAAATTGTTTTGATGTCGCTGTCCCGTATTGCTTTTAATATGTGTGTCTTCCCATTGACATCAAAACGGATCTCCATATCCTTGAGACGAAGAGTGACTTCCTCCAATGAATGAAGCCACTTCATTCCCAAGACCAAATCAATATCCCCCATATTAACAACATAGTAATCAGCCTTGAACTCATAATTGTTCAAGCGTAAAGGGAGATCCTTTATCATGCGTTCACACCTCAGCGTGTGCCCGTTGGCTACCTTAACTCTAATCCCTTCGAACTCCTCAGTGATGAGTCCGCGTTTTTCAACAAACCTAGCATCAATGAAATTATGTGTGGCTCTTGTATCAAGAAGAGAAATGACCCTCTGTCCTGCTAACACACCACGAATCCTGAATGAGCCCTCCTGTTGAATGCTAGATAGGCGTGCCTCTTGTATCTGAAGCTCTGACTCTATCTCTGCCTTAGGCTCTGAAGCCTCTGGCTCTGACTCCTCAGAACTCTCTTGCTGTTCGGAATTCTCTGACTCCGAATCCTTGTAATACGCCCACATCACTCGATTTGCCTTGCCCTTAGGTCTTAGAGGACAATCGTGATTGGCGTCATAGGGACCCTTGCAGTAGAATCAAAGCTTCTTCCCACGTAGATCGTTAAGGGCCTCACGATCCAAAGGTGGTGCTGCTGATTTACCTTTTGAATCATTTTTAAAATCTGATTTTTCTTTGTTAAAATCAGACTTCTCTCTATTTCTGTTAAAACCCTTATTGTCCCTGAAGGATGAAGAACCTTAGGAGTTGAATCTACTAGACGGTGTTGCTAACTCCATACTACGAGCCTTCTTCTTTGCTTCCTTTAATGAAGGAGGATCAAAGGCTTTGATCCAACCTCTCAATGGCTCTGTCAAACCCTCCAGGAAGAGTACTACCAATCGCCTCTCTGAAATGTTCGGAACCATGACTGATAACTTCTGAAAGTCACCAATATAGGACTCCAAACTACCACTCTGTCTCAACTGAGCCAAGTCTCTGAAGTAGGATTCTGGATCCTTCCTGTCAAACCGCTCAACCAATATGTCCACAAACTCCTAGTATGACGTGATCCTATCATGCTGTAAGGTCACCATACCGTGGTGCCACCAATCATAAGCTACTCCCTCAAGATGCAGAGTCACATACCGGATAGCATCTCTCTCAGCCATCGGGCATAATGTGAGGAATGTGTTTAACTTACTAATCCATGCCTGGGCTGTCACCTTGCCACTACCATCGAACATCACTAGATTGAGTTTGTTTGTAGCATGTTTTAGGTCATTATTCTGATGTCTAGGTCTCCAATCCTATCGTCCTATGTGTAACAAATCGGTCAAAGGAAATCCTCTCTCTGACATCAGGTGGTACTAACTCCCACTCCTCGTTCGCTGCCATAAGTGTATCTACGAACAACTACTCATGCTCCTCACCTGCAATAGCCTCATCGGGCTCCTGTCTCACAAAAGTAGGCCTAGTGGGCCTATCTGCTATCCGTGAAATAGTCCTAGGTGCTCTCTGTGATCCTACATCACTCTTGTTATCGCCATGTTGTGGTGACGGTCTCCTCTGTATACCTAACCTCTGGATTGCCACTGCCAACTGCTGTAGCACATCGTTAGACTGGCGTTGACCTGCTTGTAAGTCTCTGAGAGTGTCTAAAACCTCGGCATCATCCTGATCTCTAGGGTTATTAGGAACCTCTGTTCTAGGTATATCTGCTATGTCAGCCCTGTCATTCCTGTCAGCCATGTTTCCTGGCTGCCTACTCAAACTCTGCTGCCTGTCAATCAGAGCACGTCTGCGTGTGTAATACCTGTGAGAGCCAATCTGTTTTGGCTGCATAAGACTGCTAAACCCTTAGGATGACAGGATTTAGGTCTGATACCATTGTAGGAACCCTTGTTTCCCCGTTTTCACTATATCTGGCTGTTTTTATGATTTTCTGAAGGTTTTTGATTTTTTTTATTGTTTTGTGGTTTTTGACGTTTTTGCATAAAATATGAAAGATGGCGATTTTGCAATAAATGAAGAATAAATACTACAAAAATTATATAACTCTGGAAATGATGATATACGGATGCCAGTATATTTATTTGTCCTCTAAGACTATTACAATGAGTATTCTATTACATGCAAATTAAAAGGCAGTGAATTTTTGTTAAAGAACCTGGCAATATTGCTGCAATAAATGATCTTTAGATGATGGTATGGCTGCAATTATATTTAGTGTCTCCTTCTATCTGGTGCTTTGGATAAGATCCCAATGCTTAAGCGCCTCCAGGAGTGATGAAAGATGATCTTAATGAAAGGCGTTTTCTCCAAAACAAAAGTATGGCTCAAAAGAAGGTGGTACGGCCTGCAGCAAGTACGGCTGTGTACAGCAGCAAATAGTAATAGGTACGGCTCCCTTTAAAGCCTCCAGAATATCAATAAGAATGGGTGCCTTGATTGCAGTAAGCTTTCTAGATGAAACCTATGCTGGAACTCTGTAAATAAATAATCTCTGAAGTTCTATGATCTCTTCTGGATGAAGAAACCTCTGTGATGGCAATAAATCAGATGTTATTTCACACCCTCTAAACTGCTTTCAATGGAGATGGCTCGTTCCCCAATGAATTCGAGATTGAAACCCTAAAGCTTCTGTGCTCTGCTCAAGACTTGATCAATTTTCAATTCACAAAATGACATAATGGCTCGATTTCCAATGCAAATGGCTTATACACTTGAAAAGTGCGATTTCCTTAAGAATAGGGAATATTAAAATAGTTCGAACTTTTTACTTTAATTTTTCAATAGTCCTCAGCCAAATTTTTATAATAAAATATAATCGCCAATTTGGCCCCCTTTCATGATTGGCGACCCCTTTATCAAAATCACTTAAGTTATAATAAAGTATTATAACTTTATATTATAATCCCCAATTAATTAATATTTAATCAATTCAATTAAATATTAATATCTCTCTCATTATTCATCCGATGTCAGATCTGTCTGAAGCTGATGAACACTGAAGTGACTCTGAACACCAACAATCCATACTGCTAAAAATAGCAGGGGTCCCACGCTGACTGCCAATAACTGCTAAAAATAGCAATTTATGCAAGAAGTGTCCGAACGAGCCCGAACGAAAGCCAACTGATCAACAACTACCAATTGAAGCTGAGCCAAGCTCCAACATGACCCTCTATCCAGTCTATCAGCCTACGAGGGTCACATGATAGGCTAATCCTGTGCTCAGAGAGATGTCAACCAGAAGGGGACATGACACATGCTTTGTTCAAATCTCTAAAATCCATGCAGATGTGGATGCCCCCATTCAGTTTTGAGACAAGTACTAGGTTTGACACCCACCCCAGATAGTTGATAGGTTGTATGAAACCTGCATCCAAGAGCTTTTGCAATTCCATTTTGACCAACAATGCTATTTGGGGGTGCATTTTTCTCAACTTTATCTCACAAGCTTCGCTTCAAGGTATACAGCTAAGTGATGACCTACCACCTCTAGATCAAGCACAGGAATGTCAATATAAGTCCATGGAAATTTTACCTTTCTTTATTTTAAGAATGTAGCTAGGAGTTCACGTTCTTCAATTAGAAGTGACTCAACATAAAAATTTATGTGTGGTAGTTCTTCTATTCCTAGGTTGACTGGATTGCACTATTCTACCAGGACTGCTAACTTTTCTTGATGGACGGCACTAAGAGGAAGATTGAATTCTTCATCCTCTGGTACCTCAGAGTGCCATAGTGTGGTTTCCACTCAAAGACCTTGAAATTATTCTCAATTTCTCACTTTTTTGACTAAAGGATTCAATCATCTCCCCGTAATAGGCTTGATTATCCAATATTATGTCAAACCCAACTTTATGATCTCCATGTGGCACCATATCCCTCAATCCCATGAATTTCGAGGGTGCCTCATCATTTTCAAATGTGTCTAGTATCGGTGGTCCTCATTGGTTGTAATCGATGAGTTGGGGACAGACTAGGTTTATTTCCTAAGGGCAGACCTATAGATATTGGTAGTTCAAGGGTGGCTATCGTTGGTTGAGGGAGAATCCTGACTGCTTTAATTGGGGGATTTCTACCATGTATGGTTACACTCATAGGGGTACACCCAAGGCCAATATTTTTCATGTGCTTTTCCACAATGATAGGTTCCAACCAGCCATTGTTGTTCTTTCCCAGACTTCCATTCCTATTATCACACATGCCCAAAATTAATTGAAGTCCTTTTTTGGCATTATCCATTGGAAGAGCTGGTGTAGGTCTTTTTTCTTGATAGAGGAGACAAGATACATCTCGTTCATCCACCACTTCTTTGCCTAGATCACCCCATCTTCTGAATCGAGAGGGATCTACTCAAAAATTTTGATTCCTTGTATTAGGAGGATGTGGTTGTCCATGGAATCTATGGGATTGAGGTAACTCCCTGACCATGAAGGCTCCTTTCTTCATTTTGTATTCCCCACACCCATTGTCTTGGATTATAAGCTTGATTTTAGATATGTCTGGGATTGCGGGTGTCTTTGTCCCAGAAGTGGAGGCTATATTAGATGGATCTATATATGGAGTTGAGGAACCTTCATCATTCTTTGGGACTTGGGGGATTTAATAGTACTTTGCTTCTAGGCTCTTGCAGTAGGCGAAGGGATCAGGATCATCGTAGATTGTGACCTCTTGATTTTGATATGTGAACTTGACGTACTGATGGAATATAGATGAAACTGCTTGCATCCCATGCATCCATGGGTGCCCTAGGGATATGTTGTAAGGCAGATCAAGGTCAAGCACCTGACAGGTACTTTCCATAATAGTTGCCCCTACTTGAATAGGGAGTTGAATAGTGCCCTAGGATACTCTTTTTTGATCGGCATAAGCCTTGATTGTGATACCCTTTCCTTTTTTAATGGAATCCTTAGAGAATCCCAAATTCTCTATGAGCTTGAGGTAACAAATGTTGAGGCTTGCGCCCCCTTCCACCAAGACCCTTTTGACCATATTTTAAATAACCAGGACTTGAAGGTGTAGTGCACGGTTATGAGATGGTTGAGCGGGGAAGTCCTGGTCAATAAATGTGAGGAGATTTGGGGTGATGATGTTTTCGACCATAGCTTGGAATTTTTTTGTATCAAGATTAGTAGAGATGGTGGATGAATCCAATGCTTCCTCAAGGATTTCTTTGTGGGTGGATGAAATCTTCAGCAACTCCATGATGGAGATCTGAGCGAGAGTTCTTTTCAATTGGTCCAAGATATTGTAGCCATTGGGAGTGGATTTTGGATTGGAGACAGATTCCCTAGGTGGCTATGATGACCCAATAATGGTGACTTTTCTACCATGTGTGGTGACTCCACAATCGGCATTGGCTCTTTTGATGCTAACAACAATGACCAATTTGTCTAGGGAGGCAACAACCTCTTCGTACACATGGTTTACATTGTCATACTTTTTCTTCGTTTTTTTATTTCCTTGGTTATGGTTTGGCATTGGATTCATGTATATCTTTATTGCCAGTTGGTTGATCTACATTTATGATCTTGTCATTGATGAGGTCTTGGATGACATTTTTCAGCTTCATGCAATTGGTTGTTGTGTGCCCCTTGATTTTATGATAATCACAAAGGAATTTTTCATTGTACCAAGGTGGTTTCACCATGGGCTCCTGGTACTTCTCAAAAGTGGGGATTTTAATGAGATTATCATCTACCACTTTCTTAATGATGGACTTGACTGATTCCCTAAGAGCGGTAAACTTTCTCTTAGGGGGTTATTTGTTTCGTGGAGGTGGTCCCCCTTGATTATTCAAGTTGTTGATTTGATTGTTGGGAGGCAGTTGTGACACCACAGTGGTCTGCATGTTGTTACGATTTTTGTTTTGCAGTTGATGATATGTTTGGATGTTCTACTTCAAGGCACTAATCATGACCTTGGCGTCGACCACACCATCATATGTGATATTCTCGTTTTTTGCCCATGTGTGAGGTTTTTTGTCATAGCTAGTGGATGGGCGTATATCTTGAGGTTTAGGATATGTGGGTGTACCTCCTTGTGCAATAAGGGCTCATTCAATGTTGAGTTCCTTGGGGATCAACTGGTCATACATGGTGATGCATTGCATCTTCAGAAGAAAAGCCAAGGTTTTCTCTAGATTGGCAATGATAGTGCAGATTTTTTTCTCCTCTAGCATGGCCCACTTGCTTTGATTTGCCTTGGATTTCGATCATTGCAAGAAGGAAGTGAATTATTCCCCCTTCCCTTGTGTGAGTGCAGATAGTTCCTCTAGACTAAGATCCATTCCAATGTTGAATGCATAATTCTTCAAGAATGCGTCTACGATCTCTTGGAATGTTCTGATGCTCGTACATAGATGAGAGAAAAACTCCATGGTGGGACCAACCAAACTTTGAGGGAATATCTACATCAAATATGTATCATTGTACGTGACTTCCATGTGATGTACTTGGAATTCCCTGATGTGATCTTCAGGGTTTCCCAATCCACGGTATTTGTCAAACTTAGGGATTTTGAATCCCTTTTTAAATGGTATCATTGCAAGCCCCTATCTAAAGGATAAGGACATATATTGTCGGGTGTCCTTGTTATTTTTCTTGATTGGAGATTGAGCACTTGTTGTGAGAGCAGTTTGATTTGTGTTGTCACATCGTCTTGCAGTTCAGGAGGTGGAGTGAACATGTTTTGAGATAGTTGAGGTGTTTGATTGATGGGTGGAATGTTAGGTATGTTGGTGGGATTTTGTTGCAAGATTTGTTGTGCAATTATAGAGCAGAGGGTAGATACATGTCTATTTTGTAGTGAGTTAGAGCTTCCAACCTTTCAAACTTAGGTCAACCTGTATGTGGCACCCTTAGGCTCATATGATTTAATTTTAGGAATAAATTGATTAATTGAGCGTAAGGCTTTTGTTAACTGTGAGAATAAGATGGTCAACTGTCTAGATGATTATGGACGCCAAGTTGAGGTTTGTGGAATGTAGAGACCCTTAGATCTTAGACAAATTTATGCAATACAGCTCAAGAAGGCTCATCGAAATGGGTGTGCATGTTAGTACTACTGACAACAAGGAGGCATATTTAGATGAATATCCTATTCTCAAGGAGTTCCAAGATGTATTCCCCGATGAACTTACAAAATTGCCTCCAAACTGGGAATTATATTTTTCTATCGACCTAGTTCTAAGAGATGACATTCAATCCAAGACACCTTATCAGATGGCCACCACAAAAATCTATGATTTGAAGGCACAAATAATGGAATTGTTGGATAAGGGACTCATAAGACCCAGTGTGTCTCCTTGGGGAGTGTCAGTTATTTTTGTGACAAATAAGGATGGAACTTTGCATCTGTGTATAGATTATCAGATGGTGAACAAGGTTACCATCAAGACCCGGTATCCACTCCTAAGGATTGATGAAATGTTTGATCAAATGAAGGGAGCAATGGTGTTCTCCAAAATTGATCTTAGGGCAGGGTGCCATGAATTGAGGATTAAGTAAGAATATATTTCAAAGACTGGATTCAAAATTCAGTATGGAAATTATGAGTTCATAGTGGTGCCTTTTGGTTTAACTAATGCACCAACAACCTTTATGAACCTTATGAATAATGTATTCGAAGATTACTTGTATGATTTTGTCTCGATCTTTATTGACAACATCCTAGTCTACTCAAGGACTATCAAAGAGCATGATAGAAATTTGAGGATAGTTTTTCAATGATTGAGAGAAAGGAAACTCTTTGGAAATTTATCCAAGTGTTCCTTATATTAGGATAGAGTGAATTCTTTGGGCCATATCATTTCAGCTAAAGGCATAGTCATGGACCCCAAGAAGATCAAGGTGATCATGGAATGGCCAGTGCCTTACAATGTGTCATAAGTTCATAGCTTCATGGGCCTCGTAGGATACTATAGGAAGTTTGTGCAAGGGTTCTCCCAGATTGCATCTCCTATTAACTCACTCCAAAGGAAGGGAACACAATTTGAATAGATTGAGAAATGTGAGCAAACATTCTAACTCTTGAAGGAGAGGCTCACGACAACACCAGTGCTGACTATCCCTAATCCTAACGGAAGATTCATAATTATCATAGATGATTTAGGATAGACAAGTGGTAGCATATGAAACAAGGAAGCTCAAGCAACACAGAGTGAACTACGCACCTCATGATTTGGAATTGGCAGCCATAGTTCATTCCTTACAAATGTGGAGGAATTAGCTTTTGGGAAAACTGTTTGAAATCAAGACAAACCATTTGGGGTTGAGATACATATTTGCCCAACCAAACCTTAATGCATGAAAGAGAAGGTGGTTAGAATTACTTAGCAAGTATGAATTTGGAATTGAATACATAAAAGGGAAAGAGAATAGATTGGTTGATGCTCTTAGTAGACGAAGACATATGATAGGCATGATCTCAACAAGGTCTAATTAGAGGCAACAAGTAATTTAGAATCTGCAAAGGGATGAGCACTATACAAGAGTGAAGAGTGCCCTAGCAAAAAATACTTCGGATCATCAGTTCAATGGGTATGAGATCGAGCTAGATGGTATTTTGAGGTACTAGAGAAGAATGCATATTCCTCACTCTGGAGAGGTGAGAAATTTGGGTTTAGAAGAAGTTCACAGTGCACCTTATTCAAGACACCTTGATATATCCAAGATGATCGCAGAGTTGAAGATTGTATTTTTGGCCTAAACTCAAGAAGGATGTAGTGGAGTACGTAGCCAGATTCTTGGAGTGCCAACAAGTTAAGGCTGAGCATGCATGCCCAACTGGGTTATTGTATCGTCATGACATACCTGAGTCTAAATGGCAAGTGATCAATATGGATTTTATATAAGGGTTTCCATTAAGCAAGAATAAACATGATGTTATCTTGGTCGTGATTGACATTGGCTAAGAATTTTGTTCAGGAGATCATCCATTTAAATGGAGTGCCACAGACTATCATTTCTGATAGGGACACACAAATGACCTCAAGGTTTTGGATGACCTTGAATGCGACATTGGGGACTAAATTGAATTTCAGCTTGGCTTATCATCCTCAAACTAATAGGCAGATGGAGAGGTTGAATTAGGTAGTTGAATACCTCCTTTGAATGTATTGTATGGACCAATAGTATAGGTGGGAAGAATATTTTCCTTTGGTAGCATTTTCTTTCAACAACTCCTAACATACATCCTTAGGCATGGAACAATTTGAAGCCTTGTATGGGTGGAAGTGTTGTACCCCCATCAATTGGGAAAAAATGGAGGATAGGATCATAGTAGGACTTGAAATGCTTAAGGAAATGGAAGAACAAATGAGGGTCATTAAGAGAAGATTGAAAGAGGTGATAGACCGAAAGAAGAGTTATGTCAACAAGAACTAAACTCTTAAACAATTTGCAATAGCGGACAAATTTTTCGTGAGATTTAAACCTCATAAAAGCTCTATTGCTTTTGGAAAGTCTTCCAAGTTGGCCCCAAGATATGTGGGACCATTTGAAGTCTTGGAATCGATTAACCCAGTTGCATATAGACTAGTTGTACCACCTGCTCTGGCTCATTTTCATAATGTGTTTCATGTTTCCTTGCTTAAGCCATATCATCTTGATGTGACTCATATACTTGATTGGAAATCCTTGTAGGTATAGGATCCAGGAGTGGTGCTAGTGTAGCCCATTAGAATCCTGGGTAAATACAACGTTAAGTTGCGAAGTAGAGATATTGCTCAGTTTAAGGACCAATGGGATCAATACTCAGAGGACAATGCTACTTGGGAGGATGCGGAAGAAATAGAATGCTCCTTTCCACACTTTCTTGAAAAGGAAACTCAATGATTTTGTTTGAATTTTTTTGAATTGAGATATTATGATATTTCATGCTTTAAAATTTTGATGCTAAAATAGACATATATTTTGATGTGATGTTGAAATAGACATATATTTTGATGTGATGTTGAAATAGACATATATTTTGATGTGATGTTGAAACAAACATATATTTGGATGTGATGTTGAAATAGACATATATTTTGATGTGATTTTGAAATAGACATATATCTTGATGATATGTTAAAATAAACATGAATGTTCAAAATTTGATATGATCTTCTGTTATTCGACTTATTAAACATCAAGACAATGTCTCTTACAAGAGGGGAAGGATGTGAGAATCCAATTTTATTGCATATTTATTTAAATACAGATGTATACACCTAAAAATGGTCTAGACAATCTAAATAATTAAATACAATTTATTTGATTAATTAACCTTTAATTCTTCTACTATTAAATAAATAGAAATATTTATTTACATAGTTCACTTTTAATTCTTCTATCTTTATTATTTTATTAAATAAACAAAATTAATACTTTATTTTATTTAATTATCATTATTAAATTCTTCTATGAATTATCATATTTCTTCCATATTTATTTAATAAACATAGACTTCTATAGTTTTGTTTTATTAAATTAAATATCTTCTTTCCTAAATTGAATAAATCTAAATATTCAATTGAAATATATTCTACACCTAATCATATCCACCTACCAAATTAGATATGAAATGTCTAATTTAATTCATCTCAACCTTCACGAGAAAATTTGGAGACAAATTGGAGACAAATTTGCAACCAACTCCATCTTCTTCCATGGATTTTTCCTATCATTTGGCTGACTATTGTTGTGGGGAGGAACAATCTCCATAATCAGCTCAAAATCCTTCATCCTTCACCATTGAATCCAAACCTTTGTTATGCTGCCCCTTCACAAATATGTTGTCGGGAATCTATAAATACAACCCCTCTCTACAAGAAAAGGATCCCAAATTTGTACAAACTTACTCTGCAAGAATAGAAATTGAGCAATCAAACAATTATCATTTAGCAATCATCAAGCGTTCAACCATAGCAGTTTTAGCATAGAATCATTTAGCTACATCATAGTTTACTATAGCTTCTTTTATCAAGTTTCATGTCAATTTAAATTACAATAGCTGCATCAATATCATTTAATTATCATCATATAGGACTAGATTCCTGCATTTAGTAGCATCACATTCTCTAGATTGGCATTTTAATAGTCACAATGCTTATAAAATCTGAGAGCCATGTGATTTACTAAATTTTTGGAAATAGAGAGCAATATGATGCTTTCATGAGTTTTATTTTTTTAATTAGATTAATATTTGTTAATTCTCTTGATACAATGTATTATTAAGAAGTGTTATTTATTATTACTTATTCATTACTTATTTCACACTTACATTTTGGCACCCACCATGAGGCCTAAACCCCATATTTAACTTTTATTTCTGAAAAGTGTTCTCGTAGGATTCTGACGTGTTTGTTTTAGCGTGATCAAGAGATCTTACGACACATATGACTGATACTCTAGCACGTTCATTGACTGTTCTGACGCATCAAAAAAATATTCTAACACATTCAATGACTGTTCTAGCACATCAGACTTGCTATTTCACCAGCTAGGGGGTTTTTCTTTCGGTGCATAGTCTTACTATTTTAGTGCATACATCAATTTATGTAGTGCATAGGACTTTTATCATAGCGCTCTTAAATTTTGTTTTAGTGCATCTAACCACTGTTGTGGTGCACCTGATTGCTTTTGCAAAATTTTAAAAATCCGAGGTCTAATCACTATTTTGTGTTCTAAGTACAAAATACTCTTGTCAAAGATAGTTGCTAGAAAACATACGCCGGTCAAAGACAAAAATCACAAAGATTACTAATGATGTTTTCAGGGGTTTAAGTTCAATTATTTTCTTTTCCTTTGGTTAAAATAGTGCATCTAGATTAATTAAGGAAATAGTTTGAACCCCATGTTTTCTGTGTCTTGAAAGCAATAGGCCTATGCTCTCCCCTTAACTGGGTGATCAAAATGCTAGACTTGTTATTTTCCTCTTTATTAAATCCTTTAGAAGGCCTGTCATAGTGGGAAAAATTACTCACCCTATCAAAAATGAATTTGGGGAAACCCACAATACAACAGAAGTGTGCAAGATAACCATCCCCAAAATCTTTGTTCTAAAGATTGGTAGGTCTCCTGAGGGAGTTTATAAATTGCCGCTCTAAATGGATACCCTACCTATGAAATTTAGTGTAGAATCCAATTGTGTTAGTTTCCAAACCATTTTTTATATCACGGTGCAAGGGAGCGAAGAATATTCTCCCAAGACACCCACCATATAACTATCAGAGACCTTGGCCAAAAGTGGAGGATTCAACTTTGGTTAAGAATCGGGAAAGGCAAAAACACAAGCGCCCTCTAGAGGGTGACAAGGCTATGTGAGCTGACATAGTTGCAAGTTGTGGGCTATGATATTCTAAGTGACCTAATTGAGATAGAAATGTGCTTGAACTATTTGTATTTGTGTCAAAACCTATGGAAATTGAAAGAATCAGATTAGATTCTAAAACACTCACTACATGTTTAATACATAGAATCTGAAACAACTGTTTAAAATTTGGCTGTATTGTGTAAGGTTATTTTCAAAGGTATCATCCCAATAGATTATCAAAATCTGAGATTTACAAGCACAATAATTATCCACTACCTTCAGTGACTGGAAAATTACACCCTAGAATTAATCATCATACTGAGAGAAACTAGAACAAATGAGCAAGACTGTGAACATCCTAACAACTTCCAGTTTAGCGCATCCACAATATGTTTTAGCACATACACCATATCTTTTAGCGCATGTATAGTCTATTTTAGTGCTTTGACAAACTGTTATAGTGCATCCATAGTTTTTTTTAGTGCATACAACCATTGTTTTAGTGCATTTGTCTTTTCTTACAATGCATATGCATAGTCTGCCATCATATTTTACCAGTACCTTAGTGCATCCGTAGTATGTTTCAACACATATACCATGTTTGATGATGCATGCATCATATATTTCAGTGCATACACAATTTATTTTAGTGCATTGACTACCTATTATAGTGCATCGATGGAACAAGAAAAGAAAGAACTATTTGAAATTGATATCAGAGTGATAACATCAAAACCGAGATCTTTGTCAAAACATAAACATTTTCTTAGTCCAAACAGTGTCTTAAACCTGAAAAGATAGGACTTACAAGTCAAAATTTATCAAATTAAACCAAGATCTTGCAACCTTAAAGTGTCTAAACCATCTAACACAAATTTTGGATTATTATGTCAAGTTTCTTTATCACGATTTGGTCATCCCACAATCAAGAAACAAAACAAAATAATCAAATTTTTTTATTAGGCTTAGTCTTGTCAATAGAATGTATCATTCTATTCAACTTAAGTTAAGACCTTGACACTCATCCAAACAAAAAGATCAAAGTTTAGTGAGAAGAAAAAACACTTGTATGCCAATTTTGACAAGGTTACAAAGACAGAATCTTAGAGAAAAGGAAATTGAAACACAAAAAACCATGGTTGAAGAAAATCCTTGGAGGAGACTCCACCAAAATGATACCAATAAAATAACCCTAGAGGATATTCAAACAACACAAGATCCAAATTTCTATAAATTTATGGAAAAATTATTAGAACAAGATATGGAAAAATACCTTTTGATGCTAGCTAAACTAGGTGCAAAACTTCCAAAATATTTTGATATCAATTGATTATAAGAGACACCTAGAGCAACTGAAACCGAACCACAAATCACACAAAACACAAATCAAGTGGTTGTCTTAACACATCAAATTCAAAACTTGCAACAACAACTTCAAGATATGCAAAAGGGAAACACTAAAAGGTACTCATTACAAGACATTTTCCGTTATCCTTTTGATCCAAGTGTGGACATGATACTATTTCCTAGACATTGCAAATTCCTAAAATACGATAAGTATAATGGTAAAATAGATCCAATTGACCATGTGAGGGAATTCAGAACCATGAGTTTAGAATTTGCATAAGAGGAAACTTATCTAATGAGGTTATTTCCAAGGAGCTTGGGAGGTCAATGTATGGAATGGTTCTCTAAACTACAACCAGGGATTCAAACTTTTGAAGAACTAGTCAATAGGTTTATCTCACAATTTTCCTTTAACATTCAACATGAGGTAACAATAAAAGACCTTTACAACATGAAACAAAAGAAAGGTGAATCATTCCTCTCATTTCTATAATGATGGTGAAGGTTATTTTCTAGATATCCTCGTGCTATAGGCTTGAACTACATTGAAAACCTAAATGAAGACATGAGCTATAGGCTTGAACTACAATGTCCTCCTACATTTGACAAAGTAATTGAAAATGGTCTCAATATCGAAGAAGCTTTGCTAAAAATAGGGGTGATAAAACATTACAATGAAGGATCAACCAATACAAATTCCTCACACTATGGAACTAATGATAAACCGTAATTTTGGAAAAATAATAGAAATACTTAAAGCAATGATGCTACAAATGACACACAAAATTCGAAACCAGTATTTAATTTGATGGGAAATACAAAAAAGACAAAAACATCAATCAAAGTTTTAATCAAAACAACAATCCAAAGAATGGAGAATCTAAACCACAATCATATCAAAGATCATCAAAATGATGAAGATTCACACCATTGGGACAAAACTAGAATCAACAATGAGAGAACTTATTGCAAATGGACTTATCACCTTACCGGAAGTAAGAAATTGGGAACCAAAAGTGAAACCATCTTGGTGGAATGACACAAACTATTGTAACTTTCATAAAAACAAAGGACACAAAACAAATGATTGTATGCAGTTAAAACATCTACTCCTTGATTTTATTGATAGTAAAAAGGTATTTGTAGAATTACATCAAACCAACAATGATCATACTGCATTTAAGGATCCTTTACCAAATTATGAAAAGGGAGAATCTTCTTCTACAAACGGTAAAGGTAAAAATGTAAACTACCTTTATGATGGCACTATCTTTGGTATTTTAGAAGTTGAGAGTGATATTGTCACTGATAATCAAATTGATAACATTGGAACCAATGAAATCATACCATTATATCTAATCCCAAACATAGACACATCTGACAATCAGATCAATGTCATTAAAATAAGGGAAAAGCAAGACTACCAACTGGTCAACGTGACAACAAGGGGTCAATTCAAGGTAATATTGAAAGGAGTTGCATCTAAAACCACTACTCCCCCTTCAAATCAATACAACATAGTTGACCAACTTCAAAAGATTCCAGCCCAAATATCAATATTGGAACTCCTTAAAATCTCACCATCCCATAAAAAGGTTTTGGAACAAGCTCTTGTGGCCACCACTACCCAATAATCTGGATGCATGTCAATTTCAAGATATGGTGGGACATTTAACCATGCCTCATTATCTATCATTCTCTGAACAAGATGATGTATCACTTAATCATCCACACAATACAACACTTCATATAGAAGTCCTAATCCATAAACACCATGTTAAACGTTTCCTAGTAGATGGTGGAGCTGGTTTAAGCATTTTCACTTTAAAATTGATCTGTGCACTAGGTTATTATAATAATGCTATTGATGATAAAAGGAGAATAACAATAAAATCCTATGAAAAAGAAGAGAGATCCTCCAAGGGATTGATCATGTTGCATATTCAAGTGGGACCAATTGTGAAGAATATAGTTTTCCAAGTGATAGAGAAAGAGCTAACATATAATATACTCTTGGGATGTTCATGGATTCATGAAATGCAAGCAGTGCCTTCAACTTATCATCAGTGTTTAAAATATCTAGTCAATGGACAAGAAGTGACTATATCAGTGGACCATAGCAATCCCCAATATTGTAACATGCTTAAAACAACTCAAGACACTTTTTGTGCCCCATAATAGAGATGCAAGCGCTTATAGTTCATCCAATGGTGAAAAGCAATTGAGCGTGGTATCTAAATGGTTTGAGAAAAAGGACCAATCAAAAGATACAAATGTTGTTGATTCCACTTTATCAGACAATGAGGATCACCTGAATTCTCTATCACAACAATTTCAAGAAAAGATCTGGCTAATCGACAAAGGCATGGGGGAATATTCCATTGGGAAATCTTTATGTCTTTCACAGTTGCTACCCTCTCCAAGGTCAAATGGAAAACCATCAAAAATGACACAAAAATCATCACAACCCACCATAGTTCTAGATGAAATATTTGTAAAAGAATGTACTCTAGAAGATGAATCAAAAGACAAGGCCATCCTCAATTGGCTCTATAAAGACAAAGAAGCATCAACATCATCAAATATCAACATAAAGATAGATCAGTATGGAAAAGGAAAAGCTATTTTAGAGAAAATGGGGTATGAAGGACAAGGTCGTATTGGTAAAAGAAAGGAATGCATCATAGAACATATAAGTGGTGAATTAGGTGTAAAACATAAAACACTTCTTAATACAACATTATATCAAAGATAAATCAAATTGAACTAATTCAAAGCAATAATCTACTGAAAGCATCATATTGTTCTCCATCTCCAAAGATTTATTAAATCATTGTGGATCTTAGATCGTGAGTGCACTATGATTGTCAAAATGACAATTCAAAGAATGAGATGGGTGCTAAATATAGGAAACTAATCCTATATGATGATTTCTAAATGATCAAAAGAAACTAATTTAATCTGGACATGAAACTATTGATGAAAAACTACAGTGTGCAGCCATAATTGTGATACTAAAATGCTTGAGTGCTTGATTGTTTGCTGCTTGAATGCTTGAATACTTTTTCCTACAAAATAAGAGTGCATAAGTTAGATAATCTGTATCCTTTTCTTGGTTCAATGAGGCTGTATTTTTAGAATTCCTGGTTGTAGAAATGCATAGGGAAGGCATTGAGAGGCTTGGATTCAATTTGGAGGATTGAATGGTGAGATATGGATGAGATTGAGAGAATTTTGGAGATTGTCTCTACCCATGAAAACACCAGGCAAGAGAAGAGGAAGGATTGATGGAGGAGGATTGAGAGAAGATTTTGGAATTTGTCTCCAATTTGTCTCCAAAACTTCCCATGAAGTTTCAAAACATTAATTGTGACATATTTTAGACATAAATTAGACATAGGATATCTAATTCATTTTTGAGAGAATATAGATGGAATATTCCCTATGCTTTTATTCAAATATTTTGATTTATTTAAATTAGCAAAAGAAGGATAAAGAATTTAATAAAATGAACTATAGAAGTTGTTTATTAAATTAAAGAGAAGAATATGGCAATTAATCAATAAAGCATTTGATATTTATTTAATTAATTTGAGATTGACGTGATAGAATAAAATAGGGTTTTGATAATTAAATCAAACAAAGTATTTAATTTTTTTTATTTAATTAAGATGAGATTAAATGTGAACTATATAAATAAATGTTTCTATTTATTCAATAGTAGAGGAAATTAGGATAATTAATCAATTAATTTGTATTTAATTAATCGGATGCTCTAGACCAATTTTAGGTGTATACATTTTGCCCCTCTTCAAAGTGATGCGTTTACGCGTTGCTTTGAAGAAAATTTTGCTGCTCCTGCCAGGATTGATGATAAAAAAATAATTTTGTATGCCCCAGACATTGATTTTCAGATAATTGATGATAATATGCCCCCTCGGGAGATAAATTAATGATTTGATGATTTGTAGAATTTTTTGAATTTTTATGATTTTATGATGATTTGATGAAGATATGATATGAAATAATTTATCTCTCGACAAATGATGAAGAAATATAGCCCACAGATGAATTTCAATTAAATCCATGGATAAAATTAATCAAAATATAATAAAACCCCTCAAAAATCCTTTTTGAAAAATTATATATAGTCCAAAAGGTCATTTTCAAAGTCATTTGTACTTTTAAGTTTGAAAAATCCTTGATAGAGACATTTCGGCTAGCTGGAGCAGGATGCCAATTCCTTACCACACTCATCATTTCGAGCGCGTTCGACATCATCGACGACCGACCGCGTATGGACCTCCGGTATGTACCCCTTAACCTCCTCGTAATTCATGAAATTTGTTTTTTTAAGCATTTTTAAATGTTTCCACATTTTTTGGCTATTTTAGC
This sequence comes from Sequoiadendron giganteum, assembly GCA_007115665.2. NCBI lineage: Eukaryota > Viridiplantae > Streptophyta > Pinopsida > Cupressales > Cupressaceae > Sequoiadendron > Sequoiadendron giganteum. Next base: position 37,847,869 of record CM021106.1, on the reverse strand, counting down.
ACTTTCAAGCCACGTTGTAGCGCTTTCACTCGGTGTAGCGCTTCCAGTTTGTAGATTAGTGCTTTGAGTTTTAGCACTTGCGTTAATTTCTCTAGTGCTTCCATAGGGTAATGTAGTGCTTTTGATGATATAGCGCTTAGGATTTGAATTTTAGTGCTTTGATGCCGGATTTTAGTGCTTAGAGAGTTCTAGTGCTTTGATTTAGTTGATTAGCACTTTCATGATCTGTCTTAGCACTTCTGGTAAAGTGGCACTTTGATGGATTGGTGTAGTGGTTTGATGCGAAAAAGTAGCGCTTAGGGTCTTTTAGCGCTTTAGATGCCTGTTATAGCGCATCGGAGTGCTGTAGTAGCACTTTCAAGATTTAGTGCTTTTGGTGCCTGATTTAGCGCTTTTAACTGATAAAGTAGCACTTTTGGGATTTAGCGCTTCGGGTGCCTGATTTAGCACTTCCATGTCAGAATTGCATATTTTGACTTAGTAAACCCTGATTTTGTCAATTCTGATCATGTCCATTCTTCGGATTGGTATGATTGATAATCCAAATTCTTGATGTAGGAGTTGATGATTTAAATAATATTAAGTCTCATGATAGGCGAGAAGAAATCCTATTTGTGTGATGATCCTCATGATAGGTGAGGAAATGTGGTGCAGGAGCACCTTAAGGTCTTTTGGAAGATCTTAGTGATTTTTGGCTTGTAGGTGGTTCTATCCAACTACCAAGGGAATAAGAACTATGTTATAAAGTCCCTAGGTTGTTTTTGAGAGTGTGTTAGAGTAGGTTTGGCTTAGAGTCTGGAACTTTATGAGTTCCTAGGAAAATCTTGACAATTTGTCCTAAAACTTGGAAAATAGCATTAATGTTGTTCTAAGTCTGACCCAAGGGTCCTAGCACATGGGAGAAAGGTATATAAGGTCATCCAAACCCTAATACCTAGGTTGGAATTTCATTTTCATGAATTGAGACTTGGAGAGCATATTGTGTGATTGAAATTCAACAACTTTTGAGTGAAAATTTGTGTTTGATCCTTCATCCAGTCAAGAATGGATTAAAAGTACTGATCTAATGATTTGAGTGTTTCATTTATGTCATTTAATTAGTATACCTAGCACTAGATTAGTCATTTAGACCGACTGGTCATAATTTTGCAAGTTCTTGGGTTCTTGGTCTCACTGTCGGTTTGGGCCAGTTTTGTGAATAATGAGTCCCACTTGAATTCCTGTGGCTTTCTTCTCATGGCCACTTGGAATCAAGTTTGGGACTATGTAAATAGTGTACATAGTGAATGAGGATTTTTTTTTTGTAGGGAAAGTGATGAAACCATCAAGCACTAGGCGAGTGCAAGTGCATTCTGGCTAGTGGCTGGGAGAGGACATCAGTAAAGAAAGCTGCTAAATGGATTGGATCATGCCAATAAAGAGCATGGGAGTGTGGAAACATGTATTCTAGACATGTGTGTGAAAGGAGGAGAGTTGAGGAGGTCAATGAAGCCCTCAAAGTTGGAAAAAAGAGCCAAAACCTAGAAACCCTTGAATTTAGGGGGTATGAGGACAGTCATATGTACATCCATTTGGGAGACCTTACACCTAGTAAATATTGAATCCTAGGGTACCACTAGAAATAATATCCAAAAATATTTGGGGGTTGTTAAGACCGTTTTTGAGAAAAGCCAAGAAAACGGGTTCTAGGAGGCCTAAAAGGGGCAAAAAGGCTACAAGGCCTAGAAACTAGAAATTCTTGAAAGCGATGGGTAAAAGGTGAAAGTATCCAAAGAATTGGATTATTAGGGATAAAAAACAACTAAGGGATAGTTAGGACACCCTTCCCTAAGGCCTGGAGTGGTTAGGACACTTTGGGGTAGTGTGGAGCCCAGGGAAGCTTAGAGGTGAATTGAGAGCAATGGTGAAGAATTTGAAATTGGTGGAGAGTCTTATGAGGTGAGAGGGGTTTAGGAGAGATCCCTGAGTAGGGTAGAGAGGAATTCCCTAGGAAGACTAGAGAATAGGTCTTGGGAAGAGCAAGATTGCTCATGAAAGATAAGACTCCCCATCAAAATGATTCAATATCTGAAAATCTCATGATAGGTGAGATTATATTCTATTTGATGAACCTCATGATAGGTGAGGTTTGTTGATGTTCGCCCATGAATTTTGATCAAAAATTCATACCAAAATTTTGGAATAGACTTGATAGTAGAATGATTTTTGATTTCGTGACATAGTTCATTGATTGTGGATTTTTCATTGTGATGATAGGAGCGTTTGGGTACTCTGCAGATGCTAGAGAGGTTTCCATGGACTACAGAGTTGATACCTCATCTAACACCAGATGAGCTTTAGGTTATAGGTCGGTGCAACTTGACCAACTTGCTTGATATGCCCCAAATTAGGATTAATCGGGTTTGTTGACTGCTTTGGCTGAGAGGTGGCACAGTGACCACAACACCTTTCATCTACCCACTGGTGAGATGATGGTCACACTCAAGGATGTGTGGTAGATTCTTCACATTCCATTCATGGGGGAGATTGTAGCATATGATTCCCATGGGATCGGCGGTAGGGATGCTCTTCACAGAGTATTCCAGGATCAGGATATTGAGGGTCCAAGCATCCAATGGAGGAGGATCATTGATTCCTATGTGACACTACCAATAGTGCTAGCTGGATTTATAGGAGGTTTACTTTGCCCTAATCGCAGGTCAAATGGATTCCTCGTGGGTTGGGGCAGGACACTGGAGAGTATGATGGTACATGGTACTAGATATGTATGGAGGATGTGCAGGCTGGCACATCTTTATCATGATCTTCATTCGGTTGTGTACCTAGGAGTGTGGAGCTTATCAACAGGGATGACCCTATTGTAGGTGTGGGCATGGGAGCACTTCTCTATTGCTCGGCCATTCCTAATGGCAGGTAGATCAGTAGGTAGATCCTATGTGTTCAGATATAGAGGTCGGCTTACACAGGCTTAGATGGGCAAGTTAGAGCACTACAGGTGGGTTTTTGATGATACCGAGACTGTTACCTGGCATCCGTACCTCGACTGTGAGTAGTGGGATGAGGATGATGCAGTGTTGGGATACCTTTGTGATTCCATGTATCTGAGCAGCCAGACACCATTTGTGTTAGAGAGATTCCTATTGCATCGAGTGTACCAACAATATGGCATTGTGCAGTGTATGCCATAGGGAGTAGCCCATTATGCTAGGTGGTGGATGGATATTCCTAATTGGGGGCCCTATCTATCATATGATACTTTAGTAGAGGGATACAAGGCACTGCAACCATCACCCTAGGACATGCAAAGAGACATTAAAAGACACCAGTCACCAAGGAGTATGTTACATTCCTGGTCTTAGTTCCAAATCCTCACATTACTATCCCAGATGAGCCAACACCACTACTAGTAGAGGAGGATGTGGCAGAGGGGTCTATAGAGAGCGAGGGTGATACTCTGATAGGCAGTAGTGCAAAGAGTGGCAATAATGGTAGCAGCAATGATGAAAATTATGGTGGCAGTGGAGGAGACAAAGGAGTAGGACCAACTATTAGTGGTCCATCATCCAGTAGGCCTTGCAATAGGTGAGCAATGAAAGTGCCATCTATGGATCATCAAAGATAGATTGTAGGTCTCTAGGCACAAGTTTAGACACTGCAGGGGTAGTTGGTATAGGCCAGAGGTATGCTCGTTTAGACCTAGACGTAGATGTAGGCCCAAGTGCAAGCCCATGCTTAGGCTTTAGCACAAGTTTAGGGACAGTTGGTAGCTGTACAAACGCAGGTGGCCACTTTGATAGCTAAGCAAGACAGTGCTCGAAAGATTGCCGAGAGGGCATAGGAGACAATGGAGACCCTCTAGAGAGTGGTTGATGGTACCTTAGTGGGGGACTATATGATAGAGGCTTCGCGGGCTGGCCGAGAGGCAAAGTTTTACAGGGGCAGATATCATGATGCAGTACTTGTTGATCATAGGGTCAGTTATGTTGCCTCAAGATCTGGGCGGACGCACACACAGATAGTCAGTGAGGGAGTGAGATAGCCTCCATGCAGAGATCCCAGAGATCCTGGCTCTTCTGGGGGTGGTGGTGGTACTAGTCCTTCCAAGGGTGTTGGTGGTACTGGTCCTGTTGGGCTCACACATTCTGGCAGTAGCATATCGTAGATGCTATTGAGATTTTTCTTTTTGAGACATGATGTATATTACGATGTAGCTCATTTTTGATGTACCTTTATTCTTAGACTTCATTGTATACTTGACACTTGATGATATATATATGAGATGTAGTTGATGTGATTTTATGATGGTGTACAATTTCTATGTGATGGATGCATTTATTATGTGATGTTTTATGCAATATGTGATGATTTTATTTCAAATGTGATGATGTAATGATAAATGATTTTTATTTTATGTAATGATTCGATGATAAATGCATTTGTAGAATATATGATACATGGATATATGATGTGATGTATGAATAATAAAAATGATGATTCTATGATGGAATGGTAATGTGATCAAAATGTATGGATGGATGGATATGGATGTTCAAATTTTGATAAAAAAGTATGGATGGATGGATAAATGCTTTTTATGTTAATGTGATGATGATAAAAATGATGGTCTTATGATGAATGATAATGGAATGATGTAATGAGAATAATGACGTGATTTTATTTTATATGATTTAATGTATGGATGGTAAATGATGTATGCAGATGATGTTTGATGGATGATAATGTAATGAATGTTTTTATGGTAAAAATGAATATAATGTACTCATGGTACAATTTAATTCATAATTTATTTGATGTATAAGTAAATGGATGAATGATGAAATGATGAAACTAAATGATGAGATGATGACTCCTACATGTTTTTGATGATTTTTGGAATTATGTCAAGTATACTTAGTCTTATTTTTGTATATTAGATCATCATTGATTGGGAATCCTTTATGCAAATACTCTGCGGATAATGAATATAATCAATACAGTCTAAGTTTAACATGCAACTATATGCAAAATGATTGTCATTTTAACAGTCCCTTTGTGCTTTTTGTCATCATAGAGCTTTATTGGATGTTGGAACTGAATACAAGCATCAATGGTATGTGTTAGACCAATGACGACCTGAGTACTTCTTTCATAATTTTTGATATGGCAAGCGAACACAAGTATCTAGGTATGATTTAACCGAGATGACCTGAGCATTCTTTGTGTAAACATGCACTGGTTAATCATTTCAATGTGTGAATTCTGAATGTCATCAGTGATACATTTGTATAGCACATCCCCCGACAATTCATAAATTTATATGACTAAATTTTACAGACAACAGATAATAAAAACATCATTCTTCTTCCTTGTTTCTCTAGTTCAATACATCATTGAGTTAAGAAATGATAATAAAAAAAGAATACAATTTATCCATTGTTGACTTAGAGTGTTTCATTCATTATTCATATTTTAGATCATCCATTGTTGACTTAGGCTCTCGGGGGCTGATCGAAGATTAGCCTTACCTACGTTGCACACGCAGAGACCACATAGTTCGACTGACACAGACCTATGTTTTTGGATTTTTGATATGATACAGATGGTTGATGCTTTTCTGACAATGATTGATGTTGAGCTTTGATCTTTGTTTTCAGTTTTCTGCTATACTGTTGTGTGCCCTTTGGTGAAATCGATATTTTTTTTGCCCCTTGTATTATCCAGATGTTGCCCCCAAGCTTTGGAGTGATACTTGACTATTTGAAAATGATTTTGATATGGATGCAAAGATGGCAAGACTACTGACATGATATGAAATGGTACTAATTGCCAGACTAATGATCCTGATATATATCAAAATATATTGGAAAGTTGATCTTAGAATCACATACGACACCTGTTTCCAGGTTTTCACCATATGTTTTGATTACACTCTTTTTGTTTTTATATTTTTCTCATTTTTCTTTTTTTTCTTTCATTTTGTATTTTGTATTTTGTATTTTTTTGTATTTTTGCATTGCCAAGATGCCTGTTTGCCAGGTTTTCATCAAGGAAACCATTTTCAGAAGTTTTACCTGTGCACTAAGAGATTCAAGCATAGAATTTTCGGAGATGAATACCTGTTGATAGGCTCATCAAACAAATCCCCTTCTGAAGTTGATAACTGATATGCTCCTGATCCATACACCGATATGATAACAAAGGGACCAAGACAGTTAGGTTCAAATTTTCCTTTCTTCTCCCTATCTTGCTGATTCCTAGGGTTTTCTTTTAGTACCAAGTCACCAACCTGAAAGATCCTTAGTTTTACCCTGTGGTTGTAACTTCTTGACATCCTTTGTTGATAAGCCATTAGATGATTAACAGCTTGTTGACAATGCTCATCCAACAACTCTAGTTCCTGTAGTCTAGATACCCTATAGTCTTAATTTGAAATGACACCTCTGAGTGATACATGAAGGGATGGAATCTCAACTTCAATGGGCAATGTGGCTTCTAATCCATATACCAAGGCATATGGAGTAGCTCCTATCAGTGTTCTGATACTTGTTTTGTAGGCCCATAGTGCAGGATTTAGTTGAACATGCCAATCACGTCCAACATCATTAACTGTCCTTTTGAGAATTTTGAATATTGTTTTGTTTGATGCCTTTGCTTGGCCATTCCCTTGAGGATAGTACAGTGTTCAAAAATGATGTTGGATATGAAACTTATCACATAGCTCCTGGAAATCTTGATTCTTGAAAGGTCATCCAATATCAGTGATAATGGATTGAGGTATTCCATACCGACATATTATGTAGTTCAAGATGAAAGAGGAGATCTGCTTCCCAGTGATGGTTTTAAGAGGTATTGCTTCAATCCATTTTGTGAAATATTCTGTAGTTGTTATAATGAACTTGTGTCCATTGGATGAAGATGGGTTTATTTTTCCTACCAAATCTAGGCCCCATTGAAAAAAAGGCCATGTCGATGTGAAGGGATGCAGTTCTTGTGTTGGTTCATGAATCAGATTGCTGTGGATCTGACACTTTTGAAATTTCTTAACAAACTACTAGGATTCTTTCTCCATGCATGGCCAATAATATCCCAAACAGAGGAGTTTCTTAGCTAGACTTATCCCACTCAAGTGAGTGCCACAAATACCCTCATGAACCTCGTAGGGCCATTTCAGATTCATTGTGTTCTAGACGTTAGAGTAAAGTACCATCAAGACCTCGACGATAAAGTATGTCGGCGATTAAAGTATGTCATGTGGATTGGCGGATGAAGTTTCATTTTTGGTTTCTTGATAGATCAAGAGGAAGGACATCATTCTTTAGGTAATCATAGGTTGTTTCATAGATGGAGGTTTCAATGGTTTCTATATGGCAGATGGTAGCGGATTCTAGATTATTATGGGAAGGACATGATACTTGTTCTACCATAAACTCATAACAAACACTCTTCTCACGCAATTGTAGCAATGAAACAATTGTAGCCATAACATCTGTAGCTTTGTTCGCAGCTCTTGGAATTTGATCAAACTTGATACTGACAAAGGACTGTTTTAGATTATCTATTTGTTGCTTGTAGGGCATCAACTTTTCATCATTTGTTTGGTACTCGTCATTTACTTGATAAATAACTAGTTGAGAGTCCCCATATACATGTAAGTCCATGATTTTCCATTAAATTGATATTTTGATCCCAATGATTAATGCTTCATATTCTGCCACATTTTTTGTACACTGAAACATTAATCTATATGATTTTGGAATGGTGTGTCCTTGTGGAGAGATGAACAAAATTCCTGCTCTTGATCCTCGTTGTGTATATGATCCATCAAAATATAATACCCATTGTTGGGGCATCACTGTCAGAATGTCTGGATCTAGAAACTCCATGGTTATTGGTCAATCATTTGGTAAAGGATCCTCTACTAATTGTTTAGCGATTTCTTGTCCCTTGATTGCCTTTCTCTCTACATACTGAATGTCAAATTCACTTAATGGCATGACCCACTTTGCTAGTCTACCTGTTAAGGCAGCCTTACTGAGCAGTTATTTTAAAGGATCGATCTTTGCTATTAGCTTGATTGTATGAGTTAGCATGTAGTGCCTCAGCTATTGAGTAGCGAATACTACCATCAAACAAGATTTCTCTAAGAAAGTTTAATTGATTTCATATCCATTCAATGTCCGGCTGATATATTAGATGGCATGTTCTTTTCCTTCATAATCCTCTTGCGCTAATAGTGCCCCCAAAGAGATATTTTTTGTGGAAATATACAATATGAGAGGCTGTCCTTCTATTGGTGGCATGAGAATAGGTGGTGACATTAGATACTATTTGATTTGATTGAATGTTGCTTCACACCCCTCATCCCACTTGAAAACTATATTTTTATGCAATAGATGATTAAAAAGATGACTTTTGTCCGCCAGTTGGGAGATAATTTTTCTAATCGATTGGAACCTTCCCTGTAGTGATCTGAGTTGACTTATATTCTTAGGAGGTGGCATCTCCATAATTTCTTTGACTTTCACTGGATCCACTTCAATACCCTTTTCCGAGACAATGTACCCTAATAATTTTGTTGATGTGACCCCGAAGACACACTTCTTGGGGTTTAACCTGACATTGAATTTCTCCATCCATGTGAAGATTTTGTCTAAGATATGTAGATGTCCTTCCCTAGTAGTATATTTTTCCAAGATGTCATCCACGTAATCCTCCATGAAGGTGTGCATCATATCATGGAAGATTGTCGTCATTGCTCTTTGATAAGTGGCTCCTGCGTTCTTTAGACCAAATGGCATGATCTTCCAGTAGAAGGTTCCCCATGGACATCAGAAAGTCATCTTTTCCTGATATTTTGGGGCTATTTTTATTTGATTGTACCCAGAGAAACCGTCCATGATTGATAACATGGCATGCCCTGCCATCAAATCCATGATGATGTCTATATTTGGTAGTGGAAAATCATCCCTTGGGCATGCTTTATTTAGGTCCCTGAAATCTGTACATATTTTGATGCTATTATCTAGCTTTGAAATAGGTACAAGGTTTGATATCCATTCGGCATAGTCTATAGACCATATGAATCCAGCATCCAATAATTTCTTTAGCTCTGTCTTTACCATCAATTCGATATGGGGATGCATTTTTCTTAAAGTTTTTCTTGACAGGCTTGATTCTTGCGGGCAAAGACAAGTGATGCATGAGAAGATTTGAGTCTAAGCCTGGCATATCAGAATATGACAAAGCGAAGTTGATGCTTCTATCTTTAAAGAATTTGATGAATTCCGGTCTTTCTTGTTCTGTCATGGATTCCACCAGATGTAGGATTTTTGCCCTATCTTCAGTGCTGATATTCACAGACTGTGTTGGTTCCACTAGGACTGATGATTGCTCATGGTAATGTTTCAGAACAGTGTCATATCTTCCATCCTTCAATGCCTTAGAAAGGTTTTCATTATTAGATGCGTTCTTTATTTTTTCTTTTTCTAGATCTAATGCTGCCACATAATGGATTTCACCATTAGATCTATTTTTCCTGTTTTCACTTTTGCAACTGGAAGATTTGACACCCTCCTACCAAGTTTTTTTGTTATGAGTATTACAGACATAATTTGTACCAGGTTCAAAATGACATAGGAAGTTTATGATGGCATCATTGTTTGTAAATATTGGTATATTCAAAGAATCGACAGGTTCCCAGTTAATGAGTTCAGGATGGATTAATGGCATCAGGTTATTAGATTCATTCAAGGTGATGGATGTAAGGGTTTGGACAGCCATTTTGTCATAGTCGTTCATTGGAATATTGAGGTCCATGATGGTACTTTCTTCCAGGTTGTCTAGTTCACTCGAGGTCTATTCGTCCCCACTCGAATCATCAATATTTAGTGACACCGACACAATTGGTCCAAACCCAGAGCCTTGGCCCTCCTCACATGTAGGTGTATATTTTTGAATGACATCAATATGAATATCTATGAAAGAAACATCAGAACATGAATCCCATTCATATTCATTTGAATCTGTCTCAAAGTTGTTTCTAAGTTGAAGGATTCTTTCCATAGTCTTCTTTTCCAGTTCCTATTTTTCTTCACTAGAGTATCCTAGTCCTGAATTCTCTTTTGTGTGGAGATTGAGGGGTGTAATAGGCTCTATGATTCCATCCTTTCTTAATCCAATGGGTCCTTGACCTTCATACCTCATTTTTTCTAAAATAGCTTTTCCTTTTCCATATTTATCAGTGTTGATGTTGACATTTTTGATACTGCTATTTGATGTAGAGGGTTCCTCATCTTTGTAGAGCCAATGCAGGATTGCTTTGGTGTCTTTTTCATCCTCTATGGTACCCTTTTTGACAAACCTTTCTTGAAGAACTATGACCGGTAATGATGTTTGAGGTTTTATCATAGATGGTTTACCATATGTCCTAGGAGATGGCATTAACTGTGATAGGTTAAGAAATTTCTCCATAGAATATGTTCCCATTCCTTTGTCAGTCAGTTGTACTTTCTCTTGAAACTTTTGTGCTAAAGATGTTTTCTGATTCGGATTATCTGTTGATTGAATTTCAACAAGACTTGTTTCTTTTTCTTTACCCTTTTTCTCGACCCACTTGGTGGTGATACTTGGATATTGTTCTTCGTTCGATGATCGTGAACTAGAAGATTCCCTATTGTGTGGAACCAAGGTATCTTGGGAGATTCTAATTGTGTCACAATATTGAGGATGATTGTAATCAGCAGATATCGTCACCTCCTGCCCATTTATGGGGAACTTCAAACATTGATGATATGTCGAAGGTACAACCTGCATTTCATGGATCCATGGTCATCCCAAGAGAATGTTGTATGTTAACTCTTGTTCCAAGACTTGACAATGCTATATGTTTCATCATTGGCCCTACTTGAATAGGTAACACAATTAATCCCTTAGACAATATTTCCTCCTCATCATATGCTTTGATAGTCATTTTTCATCGAGCATCAACAACATTATCTGAATATCCTAGTGCATGGATTAACTTGAGAGTGCAAATGTTCAGTCTGGCTCCCCCATCTATTAGGACCCTCTTGACGCGATGATTATGGATTAGGACTTCGATGTGAAGTGGAGTATTATGGGGATGGTTTAGTGATACATCATCCTGTTCCAAGAATGATAGACAATGCGGGGTAGTCAAATTCCCCACCATAGCTTGGAACTGGAAAACATTTAGATTCATTGGTACCGTAGTGGCTACTAATGCTTGTTCTAAAACTTCCTAATGCTAGTGATAATTTAAGGAGTTCTAGTATTGATATTTGTGCAGGAATTTTTTGCAGTTGATCAACAACGTTATAATGAGATGGAGGCAGAACTACATGTGTGGATCCAACTCCCTTTAACATTACCTTGGATTGCCCCCTAGTCATAATATTTTCTGGTTGATGTTCTTGACGGTCTCTGATTTTTAAGACATTGATTTGATTTTCAGAATTTTGTATGATTGGGAGCAAATCCAAAGGGGTAGTGTTGTTGATTATGGGTGTAGACATCCAAATTTGATCACTTCCATATGATCAAAATCATCTATTATATTCATCCATTTCATTAATAATGATTAAATAATTTATTTAATCATTATTTCATTTTCTTGCCTAAGGTTCCTAAAGTATATAATTAAATAAATTAAATACTTTACCCCATCCCTTTTCTTCTCTAAATTATAAATAAATATGACAAATTATTTAATTTAGTCATTTAACCATTTGGGTTAAAACCAATTTTTAATTCCTCTTTTCTCTCTCCTTGTCACATTCTCCATAACCCTCTTTTAATCCAAATTAAATTAATTAATCTATGATTAGGATGTGCACCACTTAATCAAGGTTAAGTGTCACATCCTCCATAATCTACCACTTGCCTCTAATCTCCCATTAATTATCTTGATCTTGTGTTTGCACAACCTTAATCAGAATCATTAATCATATTTGGCTTACCTTTTCTAATCATCCTTCCCACTTACCATTTTTAGCCTAGACTCCCTTGCCCATGTGAATTTTTAATTCACATTTATTTAACCAAAGTTCCCCTCTTCCCCATGTGAATTTTTAATTCACTTTTACCTTCCCAAGGTCTTCCTCATCCCCCATGCAAATATGACATGTCATTTTACATGTGCCCAAGGCTTCTAGAACCTTGGACTTGTCACATCTCCCACATGTGACAAATCTCCAGCTTTTTGGAGACCTCCTTTTATCCAATGAATCCTCCATTAAATGTAAATTTTTAATTTACATTTATTCTTCCCACACACTTCTCCTTTTCCCATGGAGATTTTTGAGGAATTCTAAAATTCCTCAAAAGTCTCTTTCATCCTCATTTGGGGACAAGAAGTTCCTTTTTGAGGAAATCTTCTCATTCCCCAAGGTACCTCAAAGGTACTTGTCCTTCATCCACCTCATGTACTTCCCTTCCACCTCTTGTCCTTCTCTTCCACCTCATTTCCACATCACTCCACCCTAAGACATCTCACCTTCCACATGTCAAGATGTGAGGTCTTGTGAGTCCTCAACTCACCATAGCCCTTCATATTGATCTTTGTTGGGTCAATCCCAACCATTGAATTCTCTAGAGAATTCAATTTAGCCTATAAATACCCCTTCAATTCCCTCATTTTTCACAATCAAGTCTTTTGCAACAAAACTCTTGCAAAATTGCCATTCAAGCTCTCATCCACCATAGCATTTATATCATCAATCCATATTGCATCAATTCACCTTGCATCCATTTTAACTTCATTGCCATCCAAGGAGCACACAAGACTTCAAAAATCAAGGGCCAACCAAGGAAGCAACAATATGAAGGTATAACAAACATTTCATTTGTTTTATCTTGCTTTCATATTTTTCTTAGGCTAATCTTATTGAGGTGCCCTTCTGTCTTGTTACTTCTTCCCATTTGCATTATTAGTTCTTCATCTTGCATCTCACATTAAGAGTAGCATTTTATTAGGATCACAATGGGTTCGCTAATGTCATGATCAACTGTATGATTAGTTTCTACTTCAGATAAACAAAGGATTGTTTTGTCATAGACATGATTGATGTTTTTACCTTTGTAGTTTGAGGATGATGATGCTCCTTTGTCATAGTTTGGCAAAGGATCTTTGAAGTCCGAGTGATCGTTATTGTTTTGGGGTGTTTCCACATATGCTTTATTGTTGTCGATCAAGTCTTGTATTGCGTGTTTCAACTCCATACAATTGTTAGTTTTGTGACCTTTGTTATTATGGAAGTTGGAGTAATCTGCGTCATTCCACCATGGTGGTTTGACCTTTGGATCCCAGAATCGGGCTTCCCATGCAGTGATGAGGCCACTAGTGACCAATTCTTTCATTGCTGATTCTATCGTTTGGCCTAAAGGTGTGAACCTTCACCGATTTGAGGGTTTCTGATATGACTGTGTTTTTACGATCTTGTTACTTTGCATGACATTTGACTTGACAGTTTGGTCATTGCTTTGATTCCTCGATGTAGATGTTGTTAAGTTAAAAATTGGTTTGATATTTTGGGAATCATTCGTTGCTTCAGTGGTAGTTGTGTTTTGATTCTTTTGCCAAAATTTTGGCTTGTCGTTGCTTGAGTTTTGATTGGAGGAGTTACACGTGTTATTTGTTTTATCATTGAAATGCTTGATAACTCCTCTTTTGACTAATGTTTCCTCAATTTTAAGACCGTTTTCTATTACTTTCTTGAATGTGGGAGGACATTGTAATTCCAGTCTATAACTCATTTCCTCTATTAAGTTGTTAATGAACAACTCCATCTTTTCTTCCTCAGGAATGGATCTAGGATATCTGGCGAACAGTCGTCACCATCTTTGCAAAAAAGATAAGAATGTTTCCCCATTGTTTTGTTTTAGATTGTAAAGATCCTTTATTGTAACATCATGTTGGATGTTAAATGAGTATTGGGAGATGAACTTGTTGACAAGTTCTTCAAAAGTCCTGATCCCTGGTTGTAGTTTTGAGAACCACTCCATACATGTACCTCCCAAACTTCTTGGAAATAACCTCACTAAGTAATTTTCCTCTTGGGAAAACTCAAGGCTCATTACTTTGAACTCCCAAATATGATCTATTGGATCTGTTCTTCCATTGTACTTGTTGTACTTTGGGAATTCACAGTGTCTTGGAAAAGGTATTAGGCCAACTGTTGTGTCAAAAAGATAAGGATAGATGTCCTGTATCGCATATGTTTTAGTACTTCTGTTCATCATATCATGTATCTGTTGTTGTAATAGTTGCATTTGGGATGTCAAAGCAGCAACTGGATCTATTGTTTGTGTGGATTGCAATATTTCAATCTCACTTGTTCCAGGTGCTTCCTTCAAATGATTGACATCAAATTCCTTGTGAAGTTTGGCACCTAATCTAGCTAACATCAAAAGATACTTCTCCATATCTTGTTCTAATATTTTTTCCATAAATTTATGGAACTTGGGATCTTGTTGAGTTGTTTGAATATCCTCTGGAGTTATTTCATTCTTATCATTGTGGTTCAAATTGTTCCAAGTATTTTCCTCTGCCATTGTTTGGGATGTTTCAAGTTCTTGCTCTAAGAGTCTTTGTTTTTGGGACCTAGTGATGATTGGCATACAAATTTTTACCCTTTCTTCTGAAATGTTGATCTTATATGCTGGGAAAATGTCAATTGAATTTTCAAAAAAGTCAAATAAGATGACTGATCTTATTGATGAGACTATGTTAAAAATTTGATTACTATACTGGGTTTCGTGATGAAGGATGATAGTATCCTGACGATGAAACTTCAGTGTAGTAATTGATTGTGTATTTGATTTTGACACTTGTAATTTGGAAGATGTTGTTTCAGTTGATAAGATTGGAAGCTTGTATAAACCTATCTATTTTCAGTCTCTAGACAGTGATCTGATAAAAAGAAACTTGGTTCTGATAAAGACTGTGGATAAAATGATAGACTAACTGACTGGTAAAAATTTTGAACTCACTGTTTTGAAAGCGCTAAAATAGAGGACAGAGGTGCTATTTCACAGAATCACTAGAACAGAGTTCTTAAGCAATGAAACAATCGACATAAGTGCTAAAACAGTGCACAAAAGCGCTGTAGAAATTGATGGAAGCATTGTTTTGACAGAAGCACTAAAAGAGTGCATAAAAGCATTGTAGAATTTGAACGAAGAGCTATTTTAATGAAATAGCTAAAATATAGACTGTAAGTGCTGAAACAATGCCCGAAAATGCTATTTCACTAAAGCGCTAAAACAGTGACCCAAAGCGTTGAAATAGGATTCCAAAGTTCTAAAAACAGGACTTTAAGACATTCTATTGTAAAACCTGATCTGGCATTGTGGCATACAATATCATGGATTGTGGAAGATAAGCAGGATGTATGCACTGAATACGGTTGTGATACTGAGTGAGAGCTCTTCTTTGGAAGAAGGCTGGTGAATAGAGTGGTTCTACTATGTAATCTAAAGTGTGACCCCTAGCAAAATCATGATATCTGTGGATGAATGTTCTATGTTGAAAAATGATTTTTTCGATTTTGATATAGAAAACGCCGTCTCTTTAATTTATTTCGATAACTGAGAGGGTCCTTGGGTTTTGTGATTTTTATTTTCCTCTTGAGAAACGTGGTGGACTTCCACTTTCGAAGCATGGAGTTTTTTTATCTAACTTGACTTTGTTGTTTTCAGGATGATCTTTAATTTGATTTTAATGAATTTTTGAAAACATAACAAGCAATTGTGAATAATTGTTTTAATTGAATAGATCATGTATGTTCAAGAGCCATGAATGGTTCTTATTGATTTTGACGTGTTGCTTTGACAATTTTACACAAATCAAACAAACTCACACTTAAGGACAAGTAGGTCATCATTATACTCACAACCCACATCTTGAATTGTGTTGATGTACACAGCCTTGTCACCCCCTAGAGGTCGCTCGTGTTTTTGTCATTTCCAGGCGCGTACTCAGAGTTGGATTTCTCATCCCATGAAAAAATGGTCCATGGCAATTATATGGTGAGTGTCTTGGGGGCAGATTCTTCCCTCCCCTTGCATTGTGAGTATGACAATGTATGGATACTAAATCAGTGAGATACTACTCTATGGTTCGTAGGTAGGGCTTCCGTGCGGTGCAACAATTGATAAACTCCCTTAGGAGACCTCCCAATCTTTAGAACAAAGATTTTGGGGATGGTTATCTTGCTCACTACCGTCAAGTTGGACTTTCATCAACAACTTGCATTTTTATTATAGTGGGTTGGAATCCTTGGCTTTAGTTGTTCCCATAGGGTGAGTACTTTTTCCCACTACGATAGGCCTTCTAAAGGATTTAATAAAGCGTAAATAGCATGAAGTAAAAATGAATCTGGCGCTTTGGTCACCCAGTTAAGGAGAGAGCATAAGCCTAATCACCATAACCACAACATATAATTTGTTCTGTTTTAAGCCCAAAAAGAAATTTTCTAATCTATGTGAAGGTGTTGCTTCAAAGAAATCATGTTATTTTTAACTTGTACTGTAAAAATGTGGTGACTATCCTAGGATTGATAAATTTTCTTTTTAAGAAAACAAAAAGTGGCTACCCTAGGATTGATATATTTTAGAAACCAAGAAATGACTATCCTAGAATTGATAAATTTTAGAAAACCAAAAGTGACTATCCTAGGATTGATAAATTTTTAGTCCAACTGTGAAAAAATTAAAATCTGTCCAAGGCCACATTGGATCTAGACTAAAATTACAAAAGTGCTGGAACAGTCCATCGAAGCACTATAACTCTTATCTGATGCGCTAAAACATGAAAGTGCTGAAACAAGACACCGAAGCACCAAAGTTTTCCATGGAAGCGCTAAATCACCGATGCGCTGAAATAGCTGACAAAAGCGCTAAAGTTGAAAGTGCTGAAATTTTTGACGGAAGTGTTGTAGTAACATGGAAGCGCCGAAACAGAGCATGAAAGTGTTGTAGTTTTCCATGGACGCGCTATAGTATTTGACGAAAGTGCTAAAAGAAAACACGCTATGAACCTGTATGACACTTTCTAGAAAAAATATAAAATTGGGGTTAATGCCCCACGATGGGCACCAAATTGTAAGTGGTGAATTAGGTGTAAAACACAAAACACTTCTTAATACGACATTATATCAAAGATAAATCAAATTGAACTAATTCAAAGCAATAATCTACTGAAAGCGTCGTATTGTTCTCTATCTCCAAAGATTTATTAAATCACTGTGGCTCTTAGATCATGAATGCACTATGATTGTTAAAATTACAATTCACAGAATGAGATGGTTACTAAATATAGGAAATTGATCCTATATGATGATTTCTAAATGATCAAAAGAAATTAATTTAATCTGGACATGAAACTATTGATGAAAAACTACAGTGTACAACCATAATTGTGATGCTAAAATGCTTGAGTGCTTGATTGTTTGATGCTTGAATGCTTGAATACTTTTTCCTATAGAATAAGATTGCATAAGTTAGATAATCTGGATCCTTTTCTTGGTTCAATGAGGCTGTATTTATGGAATTCCTGGCTGTAGAAATGCATAGGGAAGGCATTGAGAGACTTGGATTCAATTTGGGGGATTGAATGGTGATATATGGAGGAGATTGAGATAATTTTGGAGATTGTCTCTACCCATGAAAACACCAAGAAAGATAAGAGGAAGGATTGATGGAGGAGGATTGAGAGAAGATTTTGGAATTTGTCTCCAATTTGTCTCCAAAACTTCCCGTGAAGTTTCAAAGCATTAATTGTGACATATTTTAGACATAAATTAGACATAGGATATCTAATTCATTTTTGAGAGAATATAGATGGAATATTCCTTATGCTTTTATTCAAATATTTTGATTTATTTAAATTAGCAAAAGAAGGATAAAGAATTTAATAAAACAAACTATAGAAGTTGTTTATTAAATTAAAGAGAAGAATATGGCAATTAATCAATAAAGCGCTTGATCTTTATTTAATTAATTTGAGATTGACGTGATAGAATAAAATAGGGATTTGATAATTAAATCAAAGAAAGTATTTAATTTTTTTTATTTAATTAAGATGAGATTAAATGTGAACTATATAAATAAATATTTCTATTTATTCAATAGTAGAAGAAATTAGGATAATTAATCAATTAATTTGTATTTAATTAATAGGATGCTCCAGACCAATTTTAGGTGTATATAGAACCCATTCAAACTCTCATCCTTCAATTAAAGGACAAAACAAGAGTGGCTTATATAGAGGAAGGAAAATAAGAAATAACTCAAAAAAATATTGAAAGAATTCTTCAAAAGAGAGATAGTTCTAAAGTGGATTCCAATGAGTATGAGTGGGATATTTTAACTGAAGTATCATACACAAACATAGAAATTTATGTCATAAAAGAGCATGCACCCACACACAAGTAGGGACAAAGCTCGGGGAATAGACCACTTGTACTTGAATAAAAAAATATCAATGACTCGAGTGAGGATGGACAGACATCGAGTGAGCTAGATGACTTAGAGGAAAGTAATATCATAGACCTCAACATCACTATTAACAACCCCAACAACATAAATATTAGAACCCTCACTATCATCGACCTTATTCAATATGATGACTTTTTACTCCTAGTACATTTTGAACTTATTGACTGGGAACCAAGTAAACCTATCAATGTGCCCAACTTTGCGAATGATGTCGCAATCATAAATTTTTTTTTTGTGATGAAGCTGACACAAGATCTAATCATAAATCTCATAAATACATGTTCATTCAGGAGGGTGTCAAATCTTCTAGTTGCAAAATTGAAAATAGGAATAATGGATCTAATGGTGAAAACCATTTAATGGCAACATTAGATCTCGAAAAAGTAAAAACAAAGAATGCATCTGATGGTGAAAACCTCTCTAAGGCACTAAAATATGGGAGATTTGACACCCTTCCAGAGAATTATCATGAAAGATCATCAGTATTGGTGAAGGCTACATAGTCTATTAACATTAGCACAATAGAAAAATAAAAAACCCTACAACTCGCAGCATCTATGACAGAATAGGAAAAGCCTGAATTCACCAAATTATTTGAGGAAAAAAGCATTAACTTTACTTGGCTATACTCTGATATGATAGGTTTAGATCCAGATCTCCTAATGCATCATTTATCTCTACCATCTAGGATAAAATCTATGAAAAAAAAACTAAGGAAAATGCATCCACATATCGCCTTGATGGTAAAGGTTGAGCTGAAAAAGCTGTTAGATGCAAAATTCATCAGGTCTATTGATTATGTTGAGTGGATTTCTAATATTGTCCCGGTATCAAAACTAGACAATAGTATCAGAATATGCATAGATTTCAAAGATCTAAATAAGGCATGTCCAAAGGATGATTTTCCTCTACCAAATATTGATATCAATAATAGATGGTTTCTCAAGCTAAAATCAAATGAAGATAGCACCAAATGATCAGGAGAAAACTACATTCACATGTCCATGGGGAAGTTTTTGCTGGAACATCATGCCCTTTGGGTTAAAAAATGTAGGGGCCACATATCAACGAGCAATGACAACCATCTTCAATGACATGATGCATACCTTTATGGAGGATTACATGGATGATATCTTAGAAAAGTCATATTCGAGAGAAGGGAATCTAGATATCCTGAACAAGATCTTTACTAGATTAGAGAAGTTCAAGGTCCGATTAAATCCTAAGAAATGTGTCTTTGGTGTTACATCAACTAAAATCCTAGGATACATAGTTTCAGAGAAGGGTATCGAAGTGGATCCCACCAAGGTCAAGGCTATAATGGAAATGCCACCACCAAAGAATATTACTCAACTAAGGTCTCCACAAGGCAAGCTACAATCAATTAGGAGGTTTATCTCTGAATTAGCAGACAAAAGTCATCCATTCAATCACTTGTTGCATAAAAATGTCTTGTTTAAATGGGATCAAGGGTGTGAAACAACTTTCAATCAAATTAACCAATATATGATTTCGCCACCCATACTCATCCCACCTACAAAAGAGAGACCATTGTTACTATACATTGCAACAACAAACATTTCTTTAGGAGCATTATTAGCATAGGAAGATCCAGAGGGAAAGGAACACACTGTTTATTATATCAACAAGACCCTGAATGGCTATGAAATAAATTATACCTTCATTGAGAAAGCTTGTTTGGTGGTGGTATTTGCTACCCAACAGTTGGAACATTACATGTTGACTCATACCGTCAAGCTCATAGCAAAGACTGATCCCTTAAAATATCTACTCAGCAAGGCTGCTTTAACAGGGAGACTAACCAAGTGGTCATGATCCTAAGTGAAAAGTATATCCAATATGTGGATGGGAGAGCCATCAAAGGCCAAGTGATTTCTGATCAATTAGATGAACCTCCATTAACCGATGACCGTCCTATGACAATTGAGTTTCCTTATACAAACATACAACACAACAATGGAGGCTTTATTTTGATGGGTCATACACACAATGGGGGTCTAGTGTAGGAATCTTGTTTGTTACACCTCAAGGACACACCTTCCCAAGATCCTATAGACTCATATTTCCATGTACCATTAATGTAGCTAAGTATGAGGCACTAATCATTAACATCAAGGTAGCAATTGAATGGAAGACCGTAGAGCTACAAGTATATGGAGATTCACAACTAGTCATTTATCAAGTAAATGATGAATATCAGACAAAAGATGAGAAGTTGATGCCATATAAGAAGTTGATTAATGATCTTAAAAATTACTTTGTGGATATCAAGTTTGAAAATATTCCAAGGAAAAAAAACAAAGTTGCAGATGCTATGGCGACAATTGCTTCTCTCTTGCAGTTACCAGAAAAACATGGTTATGAGTTTATGGTAGAACAAGTGTCTAATCCTACCTATGATAGCCCTGAATATCAAACCATATTCCATTTAGATGAATTTTAATCCTCCATCTATGGAAAGACCTATGATTATCTAAAAGACAATATCCTTCCTCCTCATCTTTCTAGAAACCAGAAACGCAACTTCATCCGCCAAACCGCACGACATACCTTAATAGTAGATATACTTTACCATCGAGGTCTAGATGGTACTCTTCTTTAGTGTCTAGAACATAAAAAATCCGAGACAACCTTACGTGAGGTCCATGAAGGTATTTGTCGAACTAATTCAAGCGGGGTAAATCTAGCCAAGAAACTCCTTCATTTGGGTTATTACTGGTTGAATATGGAGAAGGAGTTTTATCAGTTTGTTAAGAAGTGCCAGAAGTGCCAAAATACATGGTAACCTAATCCACACACCAACATAAGAATTGCAACCATTTACTTCAACATGGCCTTTTTTTCAGTGGGGACTAGACCTGGTAGGAAAGATTAATCTATCTTCATCCATTGGACACAAGTTCATAATCACAACAACAAAATATTTTACAAAGTGGAGAGAAGCGGTTCCTTTAACAACAATCAATGGAAAGAAAATTTCTTATTTCATATTGAACTACTTCATCTTTCAGTATGACATACCTTAGTCCATTGTCACAAACAATGGTAGACCTTTTAAAAATAAAGATTTCCAAGAACTGTGTGAAAGGTTTCACATCCAAAATAATTTTTCAACACTGTACTATCCTTAGGGAAATGGCCAAGCAGAGGCCTCCAACAATACAATATTAAAAATTCTAAAGAAAACGGTCAATGATGTTGGACGTGATTGGCATAGCCAACTAAACCCTGATATGTGGGCATACCAAACTAGCATCAAAACACCTAAAGGAGCTACACCATATGCCTTGGTATATAGATCAAAGGCCATACTACCCATTGAGGTAGAGTGTCTAGACTACAAGAACTAGAATTGTTGGATGAACATCGTCAACAAGTTGTCAATCATTTAAAGGCATACCAACAAAGAATGTCCAAGAGCTACAATCATAGGGTAAAGCCTAGAGCAATTTAGGTTGGTGACTTGGTCCTAAAGAAAAACCCTAGAAATCAACAAGATAGAGAAAAGAAAGGGAAATTTGAACCTAATTGGCTAGGTCATTTTTTTTTGTCATATCAGTCTATTGATTTGGAGCCTATCAACTATTAACACCCAAAGGAGATTTGTTTGACAAACCTATCAACAATATCCATCTCAGAAAGTTCTACACCTGAATCACCTAGTGCATGGTTCAAGTCCTAGAAAAATGGCTTCCTTGATGAAAACTTGGCAAATGGGCATCTTGGTGACAAAAAAATGTAAAATAAAAATTAAAAAAAAGAAGAAATACAAAAAAAATCATAAAGTTTGAAAAAGTTCAATAAAAACATGGGGTGAAAACTTGGAAACATGCACTACTTGTGATTTAAATTAGTAGTTCCATCTATTAGAGGCATGTTATGGCCATTCACTTTTTCCATCATTTCTATTTAATATCATATCACAACAACATGGTCGTGTCTCACCCTAGCTTAGGGGCAAAATCTTGAACTCACTGGGGGAAATAAAATGAGGTTAAGCAAATAGGAAAACAACATGAAAAATGCAGTAAACACAATGATCAAAGTGAAACCCAATGTTGAGCATACATCGAACACCAGAACAATTCAAGAAATCAACCATCCATATCAAACAACTAAAATCAAAATCAAGTCAAGAGAAACTTTAGGGGGATGGCATTATTTTGAATTATGATTTTATCACTATATGCTTGAATGTTCAACATGTTGTACTTTGATTATTGTTATCATTTATTTGGAGAAACTTGATGATGTATTTAACTAGAGAAGTTGGGAAGGAGAATAGTATTTTCTTTGTCTATTGTCTGTGAATTGATCATTTATTGTGTAAATTGTGACAAGACGTGCTCTACAAAGTATCACTGATGACATTATGAATTTACATAGTACAATTATTCAATTCTTGTCTATTTATGCAAGAAATGCTCAAGTCATGTCGGTTTAATATTACCTAGATTCTTGCATTCACTTGCAATATCAAAAATCATGAAAGCAGTACTCAGGTCATCATGGTCTAACTCATACCATCGATGCTTGTACTCACTTTCAACATTTTAAAGGCTCAATGATGATAAAAAAAATCATGATAAAAAGAATATTAAGGTGAAATTTTTTGCATATGTACTTTTGCATGATTACATTAGATTGCATTTATCTTAGTTTTCCATCTACAGAGTATTTTGTTCCAAGATGGGTAACCAATTCATCAAAGATGTTAACTTTCCTTATTCATAGATTGAGTATACTTGACATTAAAGAAAACATCATCATTATCATATAATTGCATAATCATTTCATTTGTGAAACATTATTATAGTATTTCATCATTCACACATTCCATCATATATTTTGCATTATATCATATTTTTCAAATCATCACATCAGAAAATTGCATGCAAAAAACTATCAAAAACAAATCTCTATGTAGTGGAATATTCATTCATCCATTTGTCATATCTTAAAGCACACATGAAAAGTATAATTATTATTATCATTCATTCATCCATTTATCATATCATATATCTGCATTAATTATTTATCATTGAAACATCACATCCATAATCATGCATATGCTTACATTGTTATGTATTTGAGATATAATCATCATCATACATATACCAATCCATGTAAATAACTACATACATCATAATTATTCATACATCCATTTTAAAATTATAGATAAAACATCATAAATCATAGCATATCACATGATCATTAAATTCATCCATAACATATCATATATATCATCACATAACATATAGAATAGGGAAATTAAATGCATCCATAATAAAACCATATAGAACATATAAATCAATCAATCCACCACATATCATATAGATCTCAAAATCATAATGTCAAGTATATAAGGATGTCTAAAATAAAAGGAGATACAACATCAAAAATGGTTGTGAATCATAGAACTGAAGTATACATCATGTCTCATTTATCATAAAATCACATCATGCAGCTATGTGGTGCTACCTCCAAAAGGTACAGGCATCTTTTGACCAATCCCTCTACCACCAAATGTACTAGGATCTCTTAGATCTCTCCATGGAGGCTGAGTCACACCCACACTAATGGTCCTGGAATGAGTTCTACCAGATCGAGACTCCACATAACTAACTCTCCACTCGGAGGGAACTGCATCATGGTATCAACCTCTATAAAACTCTACCTCTCTCATATAATCACCCACAATAGTACCATATACTAATCTCTGTAATCTCTCTACAATATTCTTTGTCTACTTTGCAACCTATCTAGCTACATCTTGCTCTGCTGTCAAAGAGGCAACCTATGCCTCAGCAGCTGCCAATTGTCCCTGTACCTGAGAAAGAGCCTATGCATGAGCCTGGGCCTGTGTCTGCATGCGAGTCTGTGTTTGAACCAAAAAACCCTAAGCCTATACCAACTACCACTGTATGGTCTGTACCAGCACCTATAAACTCACAATCTGAGTCTACTAATGCTGTGATGGTACCCTTATATGCACACATTGCTCAAAAGGTGCTACCAGTGATCGCCTCTTATGAGGCACCATAAACTCTTGCACATCTACATATCCACCTGTCTCACCACCACTATCATCATCTCCACCAATATTATCTCCTTCATCATCATCACCACCACGTCCACCATCAATACCACCGTCATCATCTCCCTCCTCCAAAGGTAAGGGCACTGTCTCATCAGGAATAGTAATCCATGGGAAGGGATGTAGAGTTAGATACTTTGCATAATCTGTTGTGAGAGGTGCCTCAGTAATATCCAGATGAATATCCCAGACTAAAGGTTATAGAGCATGGTACTCTTGAACGATGACATCATATGAGAGACAAGGTCCCCAATTTGTAGAATGTATCTAATGACGACCATAATGGGAAAAACCCTGGGGCATGCCCTATACAATACCAAACTGCTTGAGCACCTTCCTGAATAAGAATCTCTCTAACACCCAATGAGTCCAACCAATCAGTAGCAATGACTGATAGATAAGGAATCTGAATATCATCATCATCCTAGTTCTTGCAGTCTAGATAAGGCCACCATGTGACAACCTCAACATCATCCAACACTCTCCAAACAATACTCTAACTTACATAGTCTAGGCTGAGTAAGATGACCTGCATAAATGTGCATATATGGCCTCGTGGTTGGAAATTGTCTCTCCATGACTAGATGTTCCCATGTCCACACCTATAATAAAGTAACCCCTGTCGACAAACTGCGACCTCAGAGATAGAAAACCAAATGTAAATCATGATAAAGATGGGCAAGCATACACATACCCCATGCATATTTGGTACCATGCACAATCATACTCTCCAATGCATGACCCCAACCAACAGAAAGTCCCTTTGATCTGTGATCAAGACAAAGGAACCCTCCAATAAAGCCAACAAGTACTGAAGGTAGGGTGGCATAAGCATCCACCATATCACGCCATGGAATCTCGTACCCACAAATGTGATCATCCTAAAATACTCTGTAGAGAGAATCAGTCCCACCCTGATCTATAGAATCATATAGCACAAGGTCACCAACAACAGGAATCCTCAAAATCCACCATACATCCTCAGGAGTGACGGTCATCTCACTAGTAGGAAGGTGGAAGGTATTATGCTTGCTATGCCACCTCTCTACTAGGGTTATCAGGAGACCCCGATTAATCATAATATGGAGCATATATAAGAGAGAGGAAAAACCAAAACACACGATCACTATTGTCTCAGGTTGCACTAGCTACGGTATCAAATCAAAAGTCCTAGGAAACCGCTCATGAACCTGGAGGTTAATGCTTCCTATCATCATGAGATGTTGAAAGTCAGTAATCTATGTCAATTCATCAAACATCAATCAGCTTATCAAATCTAAATATCTCTGGTGAGACTTTGATCAAATCTCGTGAGAAATCATCAATCAACCTTACATATCATGAGGTTAATCATCAATCTTAAAATTGTACTTCACCTATCATGAGGTCAATTAATCAAATCAACCTCGCCTATCATGAGTTATATCAGTCAACCTATAATTATTCATTTCCTATCATGAGTTTAAACATCATCTCTTCTACTGAGATCATCAATCATATCAAATGAATGACTGACACGATAAAAAAATGACAAAAAAAATCAAGGATAAAATCGCCAAAATACATCATTTTGACTTATATTCGCTAAAACATTCAATGCGCCATTAAAACACCTCAACATGCCAAAACAGGCAGTAGAAGCATTGAAACATTGAAAGCATTATTTCATCCTACCAACGCGCTAAAACAAGTGGCCAATGCACCATATCAGTGTATGTGCCACTTCATCTAGTCTATGTACTACAAAATTTTCTCTATGCACTGAACTATTCTATGTGTTGCTTTAGCTTGTCTATGCGCTAAATAATCTCATCTAGGTGCTAATTTATTCTATGCACTATTTTATCCTACCAACACGCTAAAATATCTAACCTATGTGTTAATTGGGTGAAGTGCTAAAACAACAATCCTATGCACTACTTCGAGCTTCTAATGCACTAAAAGAATTTGAAAAATTAAAAGCCGAATTACATGAATTAAATTTGAAAACATGCAAAAAAATGAGGTTCACGGGTACATACCGAAGGTTCATAGGTAGTCGGGCGGTTGTGTCAACTTACGTGCTCGAAATGGTGAGTGTAGAAAGGGATTGGCATTTTTCTCCAATGCTCAAAATCTCTCTCTCTCTCTCAAATTTTCAAAAACTTAATTGCACAAATGAATTCTAATCCACACCTTTTTATCTTTTTATAGAGTGATTAAATGGAATTTAGGTAGGATTTATTTATTTTATTTATTGGAGGATTAATTCATACTTCAACACAGGGGGGGTTTCATAACTGTATGTCGAGAGATAAATTATTTCATCATCAAATCTTTATCAAATCATTGGAAAAAAATCATCATAATTTTTTTTTCAAATATTCCAAAAATCCAAAAAATTCATCAATTTATCTCTTGAGGGGGCATATATCTATCATCACAACAAAATCAACATCTCAAGCATATTTGAATTTTTTTTGTCAATACTAGCAACAACAACAAAACTTTCTTTGAAGAAATGTGTAAACACATCACTTCAAAGGGGGGCAAAATGTATATACCTAAAAATGGTCTAGATAATCTAATTAATTAAATACGATTTATTTGATTAATTAACCTTTAATTCTTCTACTATTAAATAAATAGAAATATTTATTTACATAGTTCACTTTTAATTCTTCTATCTGATCTTTATTATTTTATTAAATAAACAAAATTAATACTTTGTTTTATTTAATTATCATTATTAAATTCTTCTATCAATTATTATATTTCTTCCATATTTATTTAATAAATATAGACTTCTATAATTTTGTTTTATTAAATTAAATATCTTCTTTCCTAAATTGAATAGATCTAAATATTCAATTGAAAAATATTTTATAGCTAATCATATCCACCTACCAAATTAGATATGAAATGTCTAATTTAATTCATCTCAACCTTCACAGGCAAATTTGGAGACAAATTGGAGACAAATTTGTAGGCAACTCCATCTTCTTCCATGGATTTTTCCAAAAATCTGGTTGAATGTTTTTGTGGGAAGGAACAATCTCCATAATCAGCTCAAAATTCTTCATCCTTCACCATTGAATCCTCAAGATTGAATCCAATCCTTTGTTATGCTACCCCTTCACAAATATGTTGTCGGGAATCTATAAATACAACCCCTCTCTACAAGAAAAGGATCCCAAATTTGTGCAAGCTTACTCTGCAAGAATAGAAATTGAGCAATCATCAAGCATTCAACCATAGCATTATCATAGCATTTTTAGCATAGAATCATTTAGCTACATCATAGTTTACTATAGCTTCTTTTATCAAGTTTCATGTCAATTTAAATTACAATAGTTGCATCAATATCATTTAATTATCATCATATAGGATTATATTCCTGTATTTAGTAGCATCTCATTCTCTAGATTGGCATTTTAATAGTCACAATACTTATAAAATCTGAGAGCCCTGCGATTTAATAAACCTTTGGAGATAGAAAGCAATATGATGCTTTCAAGAGTTTTATTGTTTTAATTAGATTAATATATGTTAATTCTCTTGATATAATGTCTTATTAAGAAGTGTTGTTTATTATTACTTATTCATTACTTATTTCACACTTACAAAAAAGAAATCAATTATTAATGAAATTCAATTAAATATTAAATAGAGATTTTGGAATATTCAAAAATTGAATGAAAGGAGTTGACTGATGTTGACTTTGTGAATTTTTGAAAATTATCTCATATGCCATCAAGAATTGAATATTACTAATCAATTTGCAAGTGCAAGTGTGTGTAGTTGTAGGGTGACAGGTTGAAGGATGCGAACATGATTGAAGTAGGATTGTTTAGCCGGATCAAATGGTAAGCCAGTTGGAATCTGGGTGCATACACCATAAATGGCATGATGAATTTCTTTTGAACTAAATTGCATATATAAGATAGCGTAATTTCCTGAATTGAACTGTTCCATTGTTTGAAAATAAATGGAAAATAAATGGCTTGTAGATTAAAATTTTTCTACTTAAACTTTGTGTTTGAAGAAAAACAAAAGCGAGCATTGTTAAGAAAATTTCTTTGTTAGTGTAAATATATATATATATGTGTGTGTGTGTGTGTGTGTGTGTGTGTGTGTGTGTGTGTGTGTATAAATTTTCAAAATGAAAATTCAAGTTCCTTGTTTTAAATAATGATGTATGAACTTATAATCCATTCTAAGAAAATAAATTATACATAAAAGTATATATATTATATATATATACACATACATATATATATACAAACATATACTTATTCAATTTATATCAAATTCAAATTTGTAACCAAATATATTCTAAAATTGGTCTATTCATAATGAAGAATATATCATAAGACAATCCACTAAGAATGTGGATTATCACCACATTAATGACAATAATCTAAATTTAGAGGTAGCTGACGATAGCATGGCAATAACACCATTGCTAGAAAAGAATGCAAAACAATGTATTATATCTATCATTTTTGGGAAAAGATAGTAGCATGAAAAAATAGAGAAGGAGGCGACGAATTAGGGGGAAAATTTGAAAGGAAAAGCAGGGGTCAAACTAAAAGCAAGGAAAAATTTGAGGAAAGAACGACATCATAGTTCGATTTGGGAGGTAATTCAATTCCGATATTCTTGCAATGACTTAGCATTACTTATATTATTGAATGTTGTTAGAAGTTTACTCTTCATTTTTCTCAAGAGTATTCATGGAATCATGGTAAAGATGTCACTATTTTGTATGTCAAACTACATGAAGCTAAATGAGTGAATATTTATATGTATATCATTGCCACCACATGCATGACACATGACTTACAACCTGCACAGTGGGAAAATGACATAGTTTAGAGCCTTTAAGGCTAGTTTATAGAGCCAGGCCAAGGCTTGAGAGCCTCCAACGGCTCAACCTTCACCTTTTTGTTGCATGAAATTTCTCTACCTCATGTAGGTTATCAGAAATTATTTCGATATACTGTATATGTTTGTAAATATGTTCCTTGAGGAGGATCGACTCAATCCTTTAGGGAGGGTATGCATTCTCTACATTTCATTTATATTTTTTCTAAGCTTATTATTGATGGTTTGAAGCTTGTAATAAGTCTTGTAAAAATATCTTAGAGCCTTGCATATGTGTATATTGCCTTTAATGGGTAGTCGACCTCGTTCAATAAGAATGGTGGAAAGGTTTTTCCTATTATAGAAGAAACACCAAGTCATTTTGGGTTTGATCTTATTATCGATGGCTAACCCTTGAATGTATAATGATACAGATAGAAGTCTATATGTATAATATTGTAGCATGCATGGTAAAAACAATAAGCCCTCATGGGAGATTTCAAATATATCTTTGAATCTTAGGAAGAAGATACTCGATCATAGAGATTGATTGATCTTGAGTAATCGTAGTTGTTTTGCTGCAACCTAAAAAGGGCATTTTTAGTTGTTGAACTTAAAGCTTCTATGTTTTGTTAGAATGAATATTTTCTCAAGAAACACATCTACATACATGTTGAATCTCATTTCTTCATATCATTTAAGTCACTCATTTTATTTCTAGTGATGAAAGTGTTCAAGATTTGGATAATAGAAATTTTGTCCTTTTGATTAAAACTAGGCTATTTGATTTGTTTGATCTTAATTCATAATATAAACCAGTTCTTTGTTAAGTAGAGATCTTTTACTTGTAAAGTGATCATTTACCATGTAAACAACTTGAGGGCAACAAACACAGTAACCACCAATATTTGACTTTAAATGTAACTATTTAGTTTGAAACAAAAATGTGTTGATGTAAACAGTGGTTATTCTTTTGCAAACAACTCTGTTTTGTTGAAAATTTATCCTTATAACTTAAAAAAACATGTTTTATAATTGTTTAGTAGGAAACGGTGCACGTTCTATTTAAACAATGAATGTACATATATGAACAACGTGCTTCATGATTGTTTAGTAGGAAACATCATTTATTTTGTTCAAACAATGAATCTACATATGAAAACAACTAGCTTTATAACTGTTTAGAAGGAAACAATATTTATTTTTCTTAAATAGTGGATGTTCATATGTGAATAGTTATTTTCAAATTGTTTAGTAGGAAACAATATTTGTTTTGTTCAAACAATGAATTTTCTTATGTAAACAACAATTTTAGAAGAACATAGTAGTAAGAACGCTATAACAGTATGTGTGAAACTGTTAGCATAGACTTTTTCTATTTTTTGTATTTTGAGAAAGAAACATCAATTATAAAACTATTTAAAGATTGCAATCTGAATAATGATTATTTCAGAATGTATGCACAAATTTTAACATTAGTGGGCACATATATGTGTATGCACATTGACTTCATCTATGTACATACACATACTTGTGACATA
Source organism: Sequoiadendron giganteum (assembly GCA_007115665.2). Classification (NCBI taxonomy): domain Eukaryota; kingdom Viridiplantae; phylum Streptophyta; class Pinopsida; order Cupressales; family Cupressaceae; genus Sequoiadendron; species Sequoiadendron giganteum. The sequence continues at coordinate 37,816,849 of CM021106.1, read as the reverse complement.
CCTTCTTTTTTTTTGTACATTTTTAAAAGGAAAATGCTTAAGAGTTTAAGTAGAAATAGTCATAAGAATGATATGACTGATTGTTGGAATACTCTATCAATCATAAAATCTGATTTTTTCATTTAGAGTATAGATTAGTATTTTGTTTCTTCTTTTGAAGACATTTGTGAAAGAATATTTTCAATACTTGGACAAAACAATGATACCTTATTTTACTAGAGCACCTATGGGTAGTTACTGCTAGAGGGTAGATATTTGTTGTACTAAAATGTTACCTTTCAAGGTGCCGAAATGGAGTTCAGAGATTATAGGTTTGCTTTTACCATAACCCATCATTTTCTATTGTTGCAACACACTTATTATGCTTGGCCAAGCAATATAGTTCATTATGTATGTATGATTGAACTTTGTGATTTCACTCTCTATCATTCCTAGCATATATCTTGCACTTTATTTTTTGATTTGTAGATAGAAATTGCATGTTGATGTATGGGAACACACCAAATTCCACCTTGTAGGTTGTTCTCTTGCTAATTTTTTTGTGTAGGGTCGGGCATTCTTCAAGTCAAAAGAATACCGGGGAATCATAAGCTTTGTGGTTGGGTAGTAAAGAACTTTAACCATGTTCTCATCCACTAGTGGAGACGAGCATTGAAGAAGAACCATATTTTTTCACCAAACTATTATAGTCTATGATGTAACTTGATGTAATTCACTCATGTACTTGATGAAAAATGTTCTATGGAATGACATTGTGGCCTTAGGAGGCAAGTAAAACTTGATATTGTAATTTGGTTTTTGAAGTGAATATAAGAATCTTTGGCTCATTTTAAATGGACATGTGTAGCTATGATTGAATTTAGCCACTAGTTATGTATTTTTAATTTGGAGTATATTCATGTGTCATTTATATTAATATTAATTAAGTAATAATTTGCAATGGGTCATTACAAGTACAGGTATAATCTTATCATAAAAATCAGTAGATAAGTCATAGCATGGGAACCTTATGAAGACAATCTTGAGTGTATACAAAAGATGGAGGACAAACTTATAATTTTAGAGAGGCCAGTCCTTAATGAGCATGACAACCTCATTCAAATAGATGAAAATTCATGAAGATTACAATCAACGCATAACATAGTCAAATAGGATAGAGATAAGACTCCATCAAAAGGGACAACCTTAAAAGGGTTAACAATCATGAGTAGTCATTCAACTTAGGGTAGTCTTAAGAAGCAGATGATGGAGAATAAACTAGAGCCACAGTCCTTGAAGTCATAAATGAATAGAAACATATGAAATAATAGTCATTCTATTTTAGTTCATGAAGGAATAGTCTCCAAGGCATTTATCATAAGCATCAACAACCTCTTGGTCATCTCATAGTCAAAGCATTAAGGATTTTGCAATTATAGCATAAGGTTCCATGTTTGATGACAAAATCAAAGGGGTAGTAACTTCAATATAGTAAACCATGAGATAATGCACACCTAAGGATAGTCAACAATGAAATAAAATCAGTCAAGTAGTTATTGTGAAGATAGAATAAGCGAGATGATAAAAAGATAGAATATGGAAAAGAGTGGATAGTCAAATGAAGATCCTTAAAGATGAATAGTACTTGTGTAGCAATGATGCAAAAGACAATCAAATATTAGTTATATGAATTGTGAAGCACAACCGCCATGAGGTAGTCAAGAGACAAGGCAATTGAAAGTAAATGCCAAGGTAAAGGAAACTAGTTATGATGAAAGTGATCAATACTTAGAAAGGAAAAGTACAAAGGCAAGATCAATGTGAAAATGGTTCTATTATAATATAGTAACAACCTCATCAATAAACACCCTAGATACCTATGACAAATAGTAGAAGTTAGAATCAAAAGTTTGCAAGGTTTCCAAAGAACAGTTCAGTATGGAGGAGCCACCATGATAAGAGATATAACCAAGAGTAGTTCTAAAAGAAAATGCATGAAGACAATCAAAATATCAAGGCATAAATGAATATTCAAGGGGAAATTTACAATGAATAAAGAACACTACATGAGAAAAGTGAGAGATCATAATGTATTTGTGTTGTCTATTGAGGAGAGAGTGTCTATCAAAAGAAAATCTAGAAATATTGATGAAGATTCTATGAAAATAACAATCACAATTCAACATATAAATATAGAAAAAAAATTAAATGCAAGAATGCTCACAGGAAAAATAAAACAAGGATTGTGCAAGATATTGAAAAGGCTTGAGTTTTGAAACCACAGTCTTGAGGGAACAAAGCTAAAGAGTTAAGACAACCAGCATGAAAAAGTAGTCATCAAGCCCCAGTAATACAATGAAGGGTTTCTTCAAAAAGAACCATGACCTAGTAGAGGTCTCGAGGTTGCAATGGGTTGAAACCTTATAAGCAGAGTTAAAACCTTTAGATTCTTTCAAAGATCCATAAATAGAGGGTTGGGTTATTTCAAACCATAGTAGAGACAGAGAAGACATGTCCTCTGTTCTGGGAGTGAGTTCTTTATTGAATGGTAAATCAATTTCTATAAGTGGTGCATCTACTGGAAATGTTTCTATGCTTGTCAGTGCTCCTTCTTTTGTATGGTTAGAAGCTTCACTCTCTCTTGGTGGAAGTGAAAATTATGTTATAGGAATAGAGAAGAACCTTCCTCATAAGCTTGAAGACATGGGTTTCAAGCACAAGGCATTAAATGTCAAAATTTTAAAAAATGGGAACTTCAAGAAATGGGTTTCCATGATACAAAGATGAACAAAATATTGCTAGTAAAAAGAAACATAGAGAATAGATGTTTTTAAATAATTTCTTTCTAGGAAACAAAGAAACATCTCATATTTTCAACAAATGGCTCAGGAGATAGAAGCAAAGATAGAGATAAAGAAAAAACAAGACCCCATGATCATGAAAGGCACAAGAAATAACATATTTTATCATCTTTTTGACACAACTAGAGCATCTATAATATTTTCTTTCATAGTTATGAAAAATAATCTCAACATTTTACATTCATAGAGAGTGAATTCCCAAAAGGGGAGAAGAGTCATAACCTAGCCAAAAAACTTGGCGGTGCAGTAGCAAAGAAACATTATTGGTGAAAATGAACTCAAAATGAACTTGTGAGCATAATTAGGGATTCTTTTGACTTTCACAAAGAAAACCCTAATCTTGGCTGTCCCAATTATTAGGTTATTTTTCACCTTTATTTAATAAAATTATGTGATGATTAATACCTAAGCCATGCTCAAGATTTTCTTTCCAAACACCTAGTGAGAGGCGAGTCCACAAGAGCCATAAGGATAATTTATTTTCACCCCTTGTATTTTGCATGAAGTTACAGAAAAATTGAATATGTAAAAAAATATTAAAGGTGATATTTTACAAATTACCTTAATATATGTCATGTAATACAAAAATAAACATTCACATAACACTTATTAAAGTAAATCATAACTGGTTGCCCTTAATATTTGTTTAAATAGTTTATTCTTGTTCCAAAATCATGCAAAAACAAAAGGAGTGGAATTGAGGTGAATTTGGAGTTCTATCTTAGACTTCAATTCAAATTGAGGTAATTTTGGAGTTCTCTTTGATAAAATAGCTTGAGAGAGGGAGTTTGGAGCTAAATTAGCTCAAATTGGAGTAGTTATGAGCCTCCCTTTTTAGGCTTTTTTGTTTTGCTCATGAAGCATTTTGAGATAGATATTTCAGAGTGTAGTTGACAATAGTTGACTACTCTTGGAGCTTGAAGACTAATTTTGTATTATAGGAGGAAAAGGTTATGATTTTTCCTCAATTCTTACTTATTATCCTCTCTTGCACATTGCAAGAGACATAGTTTTGTAGCTCAACACATTTTTTACAGTTTTGATAGAGTAGAAGATTTATTTTCAGCTTATTCTTTCCAGTTGTTGTAGATATTCCTTTTGTTATTCAATAAAATCAAGTATTTACCTTCTCTATTTCAAGTGTTGTGTTTCTTATGAATGATCTTGATAAAAAATTGTCGTGTTTAAATTATAAAAAACCTTTAAATTTTTGTCTCGTTCATAGTTTCATGTATAAAAAAGAAGTTAATCATCATAGGTCATAGGTTGTGCAATTGATTTGTCTTATCTTCCAAGTTGTGAAAATATTGTTTTCCTTAAAATTAGATAGATTTTTCAAGCCTTTTTATGAAGTATTTATGTGATTAGATTGCCCAAACTAACCTATGTAAACACATATTTTGAGAAGTCATTGTCAATCAAGCTGCATGTTAGTTACATTTTGGTGCATCACCTCCTAGAATTAGTTTTTTCCCTTTTATCAGTTATCCTTCTCTCTTTTTCCCTAAATATTCATCAGTTTCTAGGAGATCTAAAGGGGAACCAACCCATAATTTAGAGATTCATCTTCATTATGAGCAACCCACAAGCTCAAAGATGTTTCCATGCTTGACGAGATTGTTGAGCCTTCAAGCTTAGCATCTGGGTGCAATCCTTGATGACAAAAATTACGTTCTATCTGCATGAACACCTTTGAAATTACAAAAGCAAGTGGATCCTCTAATGATAATAATTAACATTAATAATATTGGTATTAGACATTCTCTCATTCATACCAGTTTGACTTAATGTATGTAGCATTGATTTGTTACCTAAAATTAAAATTGATTCATCTTCTCTTGTTGCTTCTATTGGGACTATAAAATTTTGCAAAATTTTAGTGCCCGTGATGAAAAATTTGCTTTGCACACTCAGAAATACACCTGAAAAGTCTTCCCCAGTGACCTACTTTGGAGGGTCATAATCTGAAGCCCATTTGCTCTCATGCCAAATCCCTTGGTGAGTGTATTCATTTGTCATATGTGAACACGTATGTTTGAATTCAGCTTCTTGTAATGAGTTTTGATAGGGTTTTGAAGAGAAAATTTGGAGGGTTCTAGGACTATTTTGCTATTTGTATACTCTTAGGCCTACAAAGTGGCCTCCTGTTCAGACTGATATTTCACAGCCAGATGATCGTCATGGAAAATGGATTGGTGCTTTGCATTCCCCTCATATTCATACACTCCTTGGTTCGGTTTCAGGGTCTTGGGATCAGATTTGATATTTTTTCAAGGCCAAAAGAAAATGTAGTTTGTTCTCTTTTTACATCTACATTTCCAGGATGTTTCGAGGTTAACTTTGACCCCTAATATCTTGTGAAGAATGTGGATTGAAGGAATTCCCTCTTGCACACATACTTAATGGACCTAAATGATTTAGTGTTTCTAGTGGTAGTTTCCCAAGTGAAGATTCGGTACTTTTTCAAGATGGTGACTTGGTGAGCCCTAATTGTTTTTTAACAGGTGTAGTTGTAGAAAATTTTGACTGAGCCACTTTGACTTTGAATATCCTGCACCTCGAGATCTATTTCTCCAAGTTGTTTGCTGCAATGATTTCTTGGGTCAATGTTTTGCATGGCTATGCATTTTCATGACTCCAAGAGGTGGTTTGACTAGTTTTCTAGGGTGATTCCAGAGGCCACTTGACGTGTATTGACTATTGTGAAAAAAGCCAGAAAGTGGATTCTGATGGTTTCCCATTTCAAAATTTTCATGCTAGACAAGTCAATTGAGGATAAAAATTTGTTTCAAAACAATTTTTGTTTTAGTCAGGCCCATAAGGGGACCCGACATGTGTCACACAACTTGAGGAAAACATTCAACCATCTAAGTGTAATAGCGAGTCACATATCCTGAATATTGATTTAGAGCTTGCTATTGCTATGAGTGCAAAATTAGAAACTCTTTCCAAATATAGAATATGTTGATAAAAACATCTATAGATTCTTATGATGACTATGAAGATACTACTGTTTTAAGAGAGAAAAGATGGCTTGTTTGAGTGAAGGCATTTGGTAGACATTAGTGGCACGTTTTGTGCAGGCATCATATTTCTATTTTCAGAAGCTTGAGAGTGGAAGCCAAAGATAAAGATGAAAATGGTTTTATTTGAGTTACAATGTGATAAAGTCACAACTCTATTCAATCTTGCTAGGATTCTGAACAACTACATGATATTGAAAAATAAATTTTTGTGCAAGCTAATACTGTCCAAGTTTCTTGACTATATGCGATGCATATCTTCATTTTTCAACCAAGGTAGAGGCTCGAAATGAGATCCAATTTAGCTTTAAATTTACTGGAGATGCACTTAAGGTGGATAAAATCTCATTAGACATTTTATATATGTCTTGCAACATGGAATTGAAAATTGATGAATGGCTTAAAGCAAATAAAATAGTCAAAAATGCACAAAGAAAATCGGGGATGGAGAATTCCTATGTTGGCATTTCAATTGGTAATTGGATCCACTTTATGCGCATTAATATGGAGCTTTTATTTACAAGGGAGAGTAAAGTTTGTGACCAAATATTTGAAGAATTAGATACATTGAAAGATCAGTGCTTTGCTCAAGAAATGACAAATAGTGTAAAAATGTTGTTGAGTTTTGGAGAAGCAATTGAAAAAAGAAAGAGGTCACCAGAAATGTTATTTGTACTGCTTGACATGTATGAAACAATGTGAGAGGCAACCTTAAGACTAACAAAGAATATTTTTGAGGCATACATCTAGGGACGAGATGTGGTGTTGGGCCTTGAGAAAAGAAGAGGCGTATATCTTAAATCTCACGGGTACGCTTGGGGAATACTCTTTTAATAAGCATGTGCACCTGGATATGTAAACACCAGTCCATCTTCAGGGGGGAATGGATAATCCATCAAAAGATAGTAGAAATAATTGCAGCTACACAAAGTGAATCAGTTGTGAAGAATTCTTATGTTGCACTTCACTTAGGAATTGGAATTAGATTGCATTTTTTTTGTAATGAGAAGATGGATCCATTGAACGAGGTGACATATCTCGAGAAGGTTTGAAGAACTACTTTGTAAAAGTGTTGACACTGAGAATTAAAAATGTGTTTGTTGCATAGGGCAGCCATTGTGCTTGCTGAGGGGATCAATTTGACATTACAAAATAAATTTCTACATAGGTGTGATAAGCTGCTGCAGGAAACACCTTTCTTCTGATACTGGATGCGTGGGAAAATTGAGCATAGTGTTTTCTTTACACAAGGATTGTTTTCACTTATAGTGCTAATATATCATAAATTTTTGAAGAAACTTTGTTATGAAACTTAAATTATATCTTTCTCGAGCACATTAGGAGCAAGATAATCTTGTTTCCGCCATAGTTCAAAGAGAAATTGCAGAATGTGAGAACTAGGGTAGCGACTGATCAACAATGGGCAAGGAGGTGACGTGGGCGAATCTCCACCACCCCCTGCTAGCCCTGTAGGAATTGATGATGACGTAAGAGAAAATTAGTGAGGGGAGCAAGGAATGGCCATGGTGGGCCCATGTTTTTTTTAAAGCAATATTTAAAGGCAGAAGCTCTACAAATATAATAATGTTTGGAATTATTATGTGGGGAAAATTAAGAATAGAATGTATAGGTAAATATATTTTATTCTCAAGAAATAAGTAAAATCTCCACCGTAGTAAGAGAAAAGTTTTTTAAAATATAAAATGCAAGGTGAAAAGGCACGGGTAAGATTTTTATTTTGTCTGATAAAGTGAATTAAAATATTCACTGTATAAAACAAAGGTATTCTTTGCTAGGAATAAAATCTTTTACGGAGGAACAAAACATTTGCAGCCCAAGTAAAATGGAGTGAGGCTTTTTATGGTTAGGGGGTAATATTTTTTTGCTCGATAAGAGCAAGCGAAATACAAAGTCATAAAATAAAGAAAAGTGGGCATTCAATGAGGGAGATAAAGAAGCCATGTTTCTTCCATAGATTCATTTTAGTGCTTCTTCTTCTATATCTTTTCAATCTTTCTCATTTGTAAAGGTTTTGAAATTTTGAATGAGGAAAGTATTGTAGAAGTCTAAGTCATAAATAGAGTATGTAAATCGTAATAGCTTGGTTTTATGAGAAAGTGTTAACCAGTTTGTGCAAAAACATATTATTGTCATGAAGTTATCTTTAGAGTTGTACGCTTTTAATCATATGCATTAAATATGTAGAAGTTGTCCAAACCAACTTCAGACTCCAAGATCACCTGCATGCAAATGGATACCTGTCACAAGGAAGAGAATGGATGGAGAAAACAAATAAGGGTTTGAAGAAATATTCAACCACAAAGAAAGTATTGATTGATTGATAGATGGATAATTACAAAGTTGTCAAAACCAACTTCAGACTCTAAGATCACTTGCATGCAAATGGATACCTGTCACAAGGAAGAGAATGGATGGAGAAAACAAACAAGGGTTTGAAGAAATATTCAACCACAAAGAAAGTATTGATTGATTGATAGATGGATAATTACAAAGACTACATATGCCTGATTATATAGGCAAGTGTTAAACCTAAAATGCAAAGGATGTTGCCAAGTGTTCAAATCACACTTCATGTGACAACAAGAAACCCTAACCAACTACCTAGGGAATGATAACAAGATGGAGATAAGTTCTAGAAAAGACAACTCATCTTCTAGAAGGGAATCTTATCTCAACAACTTTATTAAATGATTAAATGCAACTTAGGACTAATATGACTAATTAAAACCTAAGTTAACTTATGCTAGTGTAATAATTAATTAATTACACTAACAAAATATATCAAGGACATTTGAATTTGTCATTATAACTTTCCCGTGATTGTATTGTTTGGTTGTGGTTCTCTTTCAAGTAAAGAGATAAATTACTTTAATGATATAACTGTGATTTAGAGTGCAGAAGTGGAATTGATAAGTAGAAATTTATGTCAACATGAGTGAATTTGTTAATGTAAGGCATTAACACATTTTAAATCCATTGGTTGAACCTAGTTTGTTGATAGGATCTCTATTGTAGCTTTATATTTGACTTTGTGGCCCATTATTAGGCACTGATCTATCACAAAGCCTAAGATTCTTGTAGAAACAATTCAAATCATATTAAATCTCTATTGCTTTTATCCTCTTTTGTTGTCATGTTTAAGTTATCTTAGTTCCTTGTATCTTCATGGTATTTCAAAGAGTATAGAGGCTAAATTTGAGATGATTTCATCTATTAACCCTCTATGTATTTGAGATGAAGATATCTAAGTTATGTGTTCTTAGCAATGTTCAATGCAAGTGGGATTATGATTGAAACTAGTGGAATATAAAATACCCATTACTGATATATCTGAGAATTATCCACTTTCATAGGTTTGTAGTTTTTTTTTTGGAACAAGTTTATCTTATGCTAGGACCTACAATTAGGAACACCCTCCCCAGTCTTGTGGAGCTCAAAGTGTAGAAGGAATTTATAGCCTTGTTAGTTGTATTTTCTTGTCTTCAATCCATTGATAGTGCAGATTCCTTGTCCTAAATATTTAATCCTCTACTTTAGTCATTGTGTTTCTCCTTAGGGTTGAGGGTTCCAAGAAAAACAACCAACAGATTGGTGACTCTACTGGGAAGAATCAAAGGAGTATCCATTTTCACAGAGTCGGGAATTCAATAAATCTAGACATCTGATTCAGATACTAAAGTTTTGAGACCTGGAAGTGATTTTGGTGCAACAACATTAAAAGAATTTATGTGTGACTTTGCTCTTGGAGAAGACCCAAAATGAAATTTATCTTTGAAGGACCTTCATATTGCTTGAAGTTCAGTCCTCTATGAAGAGAGGTGGTGATTCTGTCAAAATAACCTGATGAATATGTGAAGAGATTTTCAGATCTACAAAGATTTCCAGTCAAGAAGAAGAATTTATAACAACTGCAACATATCTAGGTATTTTTTAGTTTTGGTTTTCAAGAAGGATAAATGTGTGTGTGAAAACCATATTTGAAAGTATTGAAAAAATTTGGTTCCGTATTGAGTGAAATTAAGTACTAAGAAAGGTAATAGTAGTGATTATTCCACATACTTCTGAGTTATAATTTACAGCCTCTATATTATGAAGTGAAGTATGCAAATTTTTTGATGATACTCATTTAGAAGATCTTAAGCAATTTGAGATATAAATTTTCACTGTAAAAGCTTAATATCATGTTGTAAAATGAGTTTGAGTTTCCCTTTGTAACTAAAAATTTAATATGAAAAGGCTTGTAAAGGTGTAAGAAAATGTATCATCAACTTATGCATACCTGTGTGGACCCAAATGTAACAATGCATAGTGTGCAACCCCTGCCATGTCATCAAAGAAATTTCTCTATTGAAAGATATAGAGCCATAAATTTTAGTGGTATTTTGGGGTTTCCAAATGTTATTCTTAATGATGTTAGGAAACATTTTCCCAAATTTATAGGGCAGAGTTTAGAATCAACTTCTAGACATTTGTATGCATTCATGGATTTTATGGGAGATTACAAGGTAAATCATGAGGATTTTGTCATGAAGCTTTTTATTTAGCCTTTGAAGGAAGATGCTAGAGATTGGCTCTCATATTTACCAGTATGTTCTATAGCTTCATGGAATGATTTCATGGTAACATTTGTAGAACAATTTGGTGAAAGGGTTAATCCACGTGGTAAGTAAAAGATTCATGGAAATTTAGAGAAATGAAGAGGAGTTGGTTCTTGCTTTTAACCTCAGATTTGTAAAAGCAATAAGAAACATTCCTGAAAAACATGTGACCAAGTGGTGCAAAGTGTCTGGTTTTGTATCGAGGTGCATTTGATAATAAGATGAGTTATTTGTTAAGAGATAAGGAGCCCACAATATTTTATCAAGCATATCAATTCACCATGGACATTGAAAATAACATAAAATATTCAATAATGAAAAGATATATGGCTGCAAGTGTTTGTTGTCCTAGTACACATCATGTAATTGAATTCATAAGAAAGAAAGAGATGGTCAAGTTAATGATACTTTTGATGCCTTAACTTGTTCAGCCTCACAACATATTAGTCATGGACAAATTCAAAGTGAACATCAACATAATTTGAGAAAAGTTGATCAAATGTCTTTTGTTCAAGAACTTTCTAACATGAAGAGGCATAAGGGAGAATCACCATATGATTTGTTTTCGAGGTTTTTGGATACCTTGTTGGAGGTCCCCAATAATTTAAGACCCAAGGATTAAATGCACATTGATCTGTTTTGTGAAATCTATGAGCCTGGGTTGAGTACCTTGCCAAAAGAATTGAAACCACACAGTTTCGATTAAGTACTTGATTGGATAAATATTGTAGAAGGAGTCAAGTGTGATATGCATAAAATATTACGTCTCAAAATGTTAGTAGTGGCTATCCTATTGAGAAAAATCACAAAATAATGCAAACAAGTGAAAAGAGAATATCAAAAAATGAACATCCATCTTGTTGTATGGATGAAGGTAATGATTGTAATCATCTCACAAGAAAAATATATGCAGATCCAAATACTGGTGATGAAGATAAATATACACTTATAAGTGTTTTTGATTTCTAATCACAGATCAGTGATCAAGATATTAAAGATAAAAGTTCAAGCACTCACTCTGAAATATTTGAGCATAGCTTATGTAGTGATGGGTTTTCTTGTGATGAGGATCATAATGATAGCGAAACTGATCGCTCCTATGATGATGAATTAGAGGTATTTTCTTCACATGAAGGATGTAATGACACAAATTCTCATGAATTCACTTTTCTACAAGTGAATGAACAAATTGCATTAGATCCATACCTGGAATGCAATTCAGGTTTTCCATTGATGGAGCATGATAACTTTGTGAATGATGAAGAATTTGAACATAAGAATGTGTGTGTTCAGTATCTTGATCTTGGGCACAGTGCTAGCAATGATGCTACCTATGATGCTAATGAACATGATTATGTCATTGCTGCTCATGGTTGTTTGTGTGAAGCAGAGATGTAAACATTTGTGGTGTATGAAGATGATGATGATGTGCACATTGATGAAAGAAGGGGTTCATTATTGAATGATCAAGTTGTACATCATGACAAGCACATGGATCTTGAATCAAAATTATTTCCAATTGATAATATGGAAAGGCTCATTGATTTATCTAACAATAATTTTTTAGAATTTGTTGATATTGCAAAAAAAATTGATCTATGTGTAGAGAAACCAAATGATGGAAATAATAGTGGGTTTAATGTCAGTGAGTGTGAAATTGAATATGATTGCTTCTTTGCTGATGTTTCTTGTCTTCATAGTATGAATATGCACATGTTTTTATCCAATGAGGAAAGCATTTGTGTGGAGGAAAACAAAGATTCTTGTACAATTGTTAATGGAAAACATTTAGATTACAATGAATCTTCTACATTTGGGTTAGCACACCTATCAATTGATGATGCACATGAAATTACCAATGCGCATGAGTTTCTTTTTACTGACCTTGTTGGTTCAAAATTGTTTGAGCCTTCTTTTGAAGCATTTTGCATTGAGCTAAATGATAATTTGAAAACTAAATCAGAATATGTTACTAAACTTGAGATGGGTGCATTTTCCTAGTTTTGGGATGTTGGTGATGCACATGATCTCCATTTCCTTGACACCAAAGAGTGTTTTGATGCAGCTGAATCAAAATGCCTAGATATGTTCTCATGTCATGATTCCTAATTCAAGGAAGCTCCTGAATATGCACATTTTCTTTTTGATGCACTTAGGGGTTGTTTGGATAGCGCACAACAAAGTGTTTATGATTTTTTTCAGTTTGATATGCAAATTGAATATGATGTCAATGGTGAAATGGAATATGAATGTTTCAATTTCTCATTTTAATTGGGTGAGAATTTAGTGGAACATGACAATGAGTTGGCCATGTTTAAATGTCACAATGATTATGGACTTCAGTTAGTGTCTGATTGCAAATTGTAGATTGAAATAATTACTGGTGACATTGGAAAGCACAGTAATATGGTAAGGCATGCCAGCGATAGGGTTAGTTTGTGGTTTGTTCATGGTAGTGTTTTCAGACTTGAACTACTAAAAATAGTAGAGAACAAAGTTTTTGATAGAGGGAAGGATTGGTACCTCATTTTTGGGGGCTCGAGCCACCAAATGAAGTTTGAAAAATGAGTTCCAATGAGGCATAAAGGAGCGGTTCTAGAGCACCCAATAGATTTGGCACTTGGTCTACTCCCCAGAGATCTAGAATCTCACCATGCCCATAAGGGGCATGCATCCCCAGTCAAAGACACTAATGGGACTGTAAAATTTTGCAAAATTGTAAGTGTCCATAATGAAAAAAACTCTTTGCACACTCAGAAATGCACCTGAAAAAGTCTTCCCCAATGACCTACTTTGGAGGGTCATAATTCAGAGCCCATTTTCTTTCATGCAAAATCCCTTTGTGATTGTATTCATTTGTCATATGTGAACATGTATGTTTGATTTAAACTTCTTTTGATAGGGTTTTGAAGATAAAAGTTGGAGGGTTCTAAGATTGTTTTGTTGTTTGCATACTCTCAAACCTGTGAAGTGGTCTCCTGTTCAGACTGATATTTCACAGCTGGATGATAGTCATGAAAAAATATATTGGTTCATTCTCCTCATATTCATATACTCCATGGTCTCGGGATCAGATTTGATACTTTTTCAAGGTCAAAAGAAAATGTAGTTTGTTATGTTTTTACATCTACATTTATAGAATGTTTCAAGGATGTCAACTTTGACCCCTAATATCTTGTGAAGAATTTGGATTGAAGGAATACCCTCTTGCACACATACTCAATGGAAATAAATGATTTAGTGTTTTCAATGGTAGTTTCCTAGGAGAAGATTTGGTATTTTCCAAGAGGGTGACTTGGTGAGCCCTAATTGGTTTTTAACAGGTGTAGTTGTAGAAAAGTTTGACTGAGCCACTTTGGCATTGAATATCTTACACCTCGAGATATCTTTTTCCAATTCATTTGTTGCACTAAGTTCTTGGGTCAATTTTTTGCATGACTGTGCATTTTCATGACTTTAAGAGGTGGTTTGACTAGTTTTCTAGGGCGATTCCAAACGCCACTTGACCTATTTTGACTATAGTGCAAAATGCCAAAAAGTGGATTATGATGGTTTCCCACTTCAAAATTTTCATGCCACATGTATACAAAATTATTTTCAAGTCGATTGAGGATAAAACTTGTTTCAAAACAATTTTTTTTGAGTCGAGCCCACAAGGGGACCTGACATATGCTACACAACTTGAGGAAAGAATTTAACCATTTGAGTGTAATAGTAAGTCACATATCCTAAATATTGATTCAAAGCTTGCTACTATTGTGAGTGCAACATTATAAATTCTTTCCAAATATAAAATATTTAAAATGAGAGATATACTACATTTGGAGGTAGAAGTTCTTCACAAATTTATTCTAGAAAAAGATATTCTGATAAAAAAATCTACATATTCTTATGATGACTATGAAGATACTATTTTTTTAAGAGAGAAAAGACGTGACTTGTTTGAGTGAAGGCATTTGGAAAATATTAGTGGCACATTTTGTGCAGACATCATATCTCTTTTTTCATCAGCTTGAAAGTGGAAGCCGAATATAGAGATGAAAATGGATTCATTTGAGTTACAATGGGATAAAGTCACAACACTATTCAATCTTGCTAGGTTTTTGAACAACTGCATGATACTGAAAAAGAAAATTTTGTGCAAGCTAATACTGTCCAATTTTCCTAACTATATGGGATGCATATCTTCATTCTGTAGCCAGGGTAGACACTCTAAATGGGATCGAATTAAGATTTAAATTTACTAAAGATGCACTTAAGGTGGATAGAAAACTCATCAAATGTTTTATGTATGTCTGGAAACGTGGAATTGAAAATCGATGAATGGCTTAAAGCAAATAAAATAGTCAAAATTACATAAAGAGAAGAATTCCTATGTTGGCATTTCAATTGGTAATTGGATCCACTTTATGTGAATAGATATGGAGCTGTTATTTATAAGAGAGAGTAAAGTTTGTGACCAAATATTTGAAGACTTAGATCCTTTGAAATATGAATGCTTTGTTGAAGAAACAAAAAATAGAGTAATAATGTTGTTGAGTTTTAGAAAAGCAATTTCAAAACACAAGAGGTCACTAGAAATGTTATTTGTATTACTTGGCATGTATGAAACAATGTGAGAGGTAGCCTTAAGGTTAACAAAGAATATTTTTGAGGAATAAAACTAGGGAGGAGATGTGGTGTCAAGCCTTGAGAAAATAAGAGGGGTATAGCTTAAAGCCCAGGCATAATCATTTAATAAGCATGTGCACCTAGATATGTGAACAACAATACATCTTCTGGGGGGAATCCATAATCCATCAAAAGTTAGTAGAAATAATTGCAGTTGCACAAAGTGAATCAGTTGTGAAGAATTCTTATGTTGCATTTCACTTAGGAATTGGAATTATATTGCAGATTTTTTGTAATGAGAATATGGATCCACTGAACGAGGCAATAGATCTTGAGAAGGTTCAAAGAATTGCTTTGTAAAATTTTTGGCACCGAGAATCAGAAATGTTTTTGCTACATAGGGAAGCCATTGTGCTTGTTGAGGGGATTGATTTGACATTGAAAACAATTTTTTTAAACAGGTGTGATAAGCTACTGCATGAAACACCTTTCTTCAGATACTAGATGTGTGGGGAAATCAATCATAGTGTTTTCTTTACACAAGGATGGTTTGCGCTTGAAGTGCTAATATATCAAAAGTGTTTGAAGAAACTTTGTTATGACACCCAAATTATATCTTGTTCGAACACATTAGGAGTAGGATAATATGTTTTCCACCATAGTTCAAAGAGAAATTGAAGAACGTGTGAACTATAGTAGAGATAAATCAACGTTGGGCAAGGAGGTGATATTGATGAATCTCCACCATCCCCCACCAACCCCATGTGAATTGATGATGACGTAAGACAAAAGTAGCAGGGGGAGCGGGGAATGGCCATGGTGGACCCATGCTTTTTTTTAAAGCAATATTTAAAGGTAGAAGCCTTTAATTATATAATAATGTTTGGCATTATTATGTGGGGAAAATTAAGAACAAAATGCATGGATAAAAAAAAAATTTCTCGAGAAATAAGTAAAATCTCCACCATGGTAAGAGAAAAGTTTTTTTAAATATAAAATACAAGGTGAAAAGGCACGAGTAAGATTTTTATTTTTCCCAAAAAAGTGAATGAAAATATTCACTCTATAAAATAAAGGTCTTCTTTGTTGAGAGTAAAATTTTTTACGAAGGAACAAAACATTTGCATCTCGAGTAAAATGGAGTGAGGTTTTTCATGGTCAGGGGGTAATTTTTTGTTGCTCGGTAGGTGCAAGTGAAATATAGAGGAAAAGAATAAATCAAAATGGGAATTAAACAAGGGAGATCAAGATGCTAGGTGTCTTCCATAGATTTATTTTAGGGTTTCTTCTTATTCTATATATTTTCATTCTTTCTCATTTTTAAAGGTTATGAAATTTAGAATGAGGAAAGTAATGTAGAATAGTGTTGAGTCTGAGTCGTAAATAGAGTATGCAAATTGTAATACTTGGTTTTATGAGAAAGTGTTAAAAAGCTTGTGCAACAACATATTACTGTCATGAATTTATCTCCATATTTGTATGCTTTTAATCATATGAATTCAATATATCAAGGATGTTTGAATTTGTCATTATAGATTTCCTATGATTGTGTTGTTTGTTTGTGGTTCTCTTTCAAGTAAAGAGTTAAATTACTTTGATAAGATAACTGTGATTTAGAGTGCACAAGTGGGATAGGTGAGTAGAACTTTATGACAACATTAGTGATTTGTTAATGTAAGAAATTGAAATATTTTAAATCCATTGGTTGAACTTATTTTTCTGATAGGATCTTTGTTGCAGTTTTAAATTTGACTCCATGGCCTATGATTAAGCACTGATCTATCACAAAGCTTAAGATATTTTCATAAACAATTCAAATCATATTAAATCTCTATTGGTTTTTTCCTTCTCTTTTTCTTTCATGTTTAAGTTATCTCAGTTCCCTATATCTTCATGGTAGTTGAAAGATTATAGAGGCCAAATTTGAGAGAATTTCATCTATTAACCCTCTATGTGTTTGAGATGAAGATATCTAAGTTATGTGTTTTCAACAATGTTCAATGCAAGTGGGATTATTCTTTAATTTGGTGGAATATAAAATACCCATTACTCATATATCTGAGAATATTCCACTTTTTTCAGTTTGTAGTTTGTTTCTTGGCACAAGTTTATCATATGTTGGGACCTATAGTTAGGAACACCCTCTCAATTCATGTAGATCTCAAAATTAAAAAGGATTTCATAGCCTTGTTAGTTGGATTTTCCCATCTTCAGTTTGTTGATAGTGCAAATTACTTGTCCTAAATATTTAATCCCATAGTTTAGGCATTGTGTTTCTCCTTAGGTTCGAAGGTTTCAAGAAAAATAACCAAGAACTTATTTTGTGTATATTCATGGATCCAATAAAACTATTCGACGAGCCTTACACATGATAATATTTCCTTTGAGATTAGGAATCGTTATCATACCCACCCTAGTATATGTCATGCCAGGACCATTACCTTACAACATTCTCTTGTGAAGACCATGGATTCATTTTTTAGGAGTAGTCACTTCTACCTTGCATCATAAATTTTTTTTTGCTAATAACGAAGTGGTCACAACCGAGGTAGACTACAATGCTATACACCTTTGTGAGATATAAACTACTAGTTGAGCCTCAGTTACTTCTACTCTTAAATTTTTTATTTCTTTGTTATCTTCTAATGCATTGATGTCTACTCTGGTATTGCCTATTCCAAAGGCTACTCTTGAAATGGATGTCCCTAAGGAAGATCGTCCTAAAGCAATGAATCCTATGTCTACCCTTTCTGCTTCTAAATTGAATGCATGTCTTGGTGAAAATTGGGAATCCTTGGACATTACCAAATCTTTTATCAGGGAATATAAAGTAGATCCTACCCACCTAGACATTATGACAATCTCATACACCTTTTCCAAGAAATTTGATTATCCTCCCACTGAGGAAAATGATCATGCTCCTATTAAGGAAGATGATTATGCCTTTGCTAAGAAAGATAATCATGCTTTTGATAAGAAGAATAATGTTTTTTCCTTGCTCAAAAGGATGATTATGACCCTATAAAGGAGTGATACTCATAGCTAGGATCATGCTCTTTACGTTGATCCTCCTCCTTCCCAAGAATTGTAAAAACATTATGGTCTAGGTTTCAATATCCTTTCTAAATATGGCTATGGAGGTAATAGTTGTGGACGTAATATTCAAGGTATTAAAGTCCCCATAGGGTTTGATTCTCATGGGTATAAGATCGGGCTTGGATACCATCATACAAAGTCTAAGAGGAAACCATGGTTTAATGTCAACATGATTTTTTTCGAGCCTCCTCTTAAATTAGTTCATCCTAAATTTATTGAAAGTAATATAGACTCCAAGGAAGTTCCTCTAGATTTTTTCTCTTCAAAGGAAGTTCTAGAAGAATTCTTAGGTGCCTACTCTCACTTCCCTTCTTATCACCATAAACAACGATTCTTGTATCACTTGAATAAATAAGCATACTTTGGAGAATCTGTTATGAGTACTCATGAGAGGGCCCCTTTGTCTAATGTGGATGATAACACTCCTATATCTCATTCTAAAGACCATAGTACCCTCTTAAAAGGGGATACTTCTAATTTTTTCATGGATCCTTAATCTTCTAAAAAGGTTATTAATATTAGAAAACTCCATTGTTTATAAGAGTCTAAACAACATGTTGATTTATTACATTCTCATCCTAATATTTTTTATTGGTCATATGAGGATATGCCTAGTATTGATGAGTTTTTGGTAGTTCATAATATTTTTCTATGTCCCAATGCCAAGCCTGTTAAATAAAAGATTACTAAGATGAATCCCAAGGTTGCTTTGTTAATCAAGACTGAGATATAAAATCTCCTAAAATTTTCTTTATCCATCCTATTGACTATTAACCTTGGATATTGAATATCATCACCGTTAGTAAACCTGATGGTTCTATTCTTATTTATATAGATTTTTGTGATCTTAATAAGGATTCTCTTAAGGATGTTTTTTCATTTCCTAATATCAATATAATTGTGGACTTGATTGTAGGCCATGCCTATTGTGCCTTTATGGATGTATTCTTGGGCTATAATCAGATTTGTATTAACTTGAAAGATCAGTATAAGATAGCCTTCACTACCCCTTAGGGTACCTTCTATTACCTAGTCATGTTGTTTGGGTTAAGTAATGTTGAAACAACTTACCAATAGATGATGACTTGTCTTTCATGATTTCATTCACAAAATTCTAGAAGATTACGTCGATGAAATATTGGCTAAGTCTATGGCTCATCAAGATCATGTTGAGAATATTTGTCTTATCTTTGAAAGGCTTCGACTCTATAAGATGAGACTAAATCCTCTTAAATATTTCTTTGGAATAGATGTCAGCATGCTTTTAGGATTTATCCTCTCTCATCATGGAATCAAATTCGACACAAATAAAATTGATGCTATTTCTAACATGCCTCCTCCAAAAACTATCTCTCAACTATGTAGTTTGTAGGGGAAGACTCAGGAGATTCATAGATTCATGTCTCAATTGGCCGATCGTACCCTTCGATTCACGCATTTGTTGAAGAAATATTTCTATTTTTGATGGGATGATGAATGCAAAAAATATTTTGAGTCAATCAAAATTTATTTGGCCAATCCACCTATCGTGATGTTGGCTATGTAGGATACACCCTTTTCATTTTATATCTTTGGATAACCTCATGAGTTAGCAACTTTATTAGCTCAACATAATTATGATGGTAAAGAAAGTGTGGTTTACTACATTAGTCATATTCTGATTGATTATGAAAGTCAATACTCTACCATGGCAAAACAATGTCTCACTCTTATTTTTGCAACACGGAAGCTATGACATTATCTTCTCCATGTAGAAATTCATTTTATTGTAAAATGTAATCATCTTAAACATTTATTTACTAGAACTGATCTTTCAGGAAGGTTGGAAAAATGGGTTATTCTACTTTCTGAGTTTGATATCAAATTTGTAGCTTAGAAATAAATTAAGGGTCAAGTTATTTCTAATCAGTTAATAGAAGCTCCCTCATCTCACTCCTTCCCTAATTTGATTTATTTTTGGATGAAAATTTATTCATATTAGACCATGAATATGTATGGGAGATATACTTCGATGGATTGAGATGTCAAACTAGCTCTAAGGCATGTGTAGTCTTAATCTCACTCAAGCTAAGCTAGTTCCTCTATCCTTTTGATTGGAATTTCATTAAAATAATAATATCACCAAGTACGAAGCCCTTATTGCTAACTTATATACTACGATAGTATTAAACATTAAACATATTCAAATTCATGGTGATTTCGAACTCATTGTAAATCGAATCACAAGAATGTATCAAGCTAAGTAAAATAATCTATCTTAGTATCAAGATTTGGATTTATCCTTGATTGACCATTTTTCTTCTTTCACAATAGACAGTGTCCCTACAAGAGAAAATCATGACACAGATGTAGTAGTGAGTGTAACCTCCCTTGTATCCTTAGATTATGGTATAAAAGACTATCACTTTTTTGTTCACATTCTTTGCTCTCCTATTGTCTCAGATCAACCTAAACCTAATGGTCTTGTATGTGCTCATTTAGACTCAGGGGCATGGTATTATCACATTTATAATTCTTTAAAGATTGGAAATTTTCCTGATGATGTGAATAAAAATGCTCACACTCAAATACAAAAACTTTTTGCTTGATATATCATTCTATACATATTACTTATCAAAACTCTTATAATGGTCTTCTTATTCGGTATCTCATTAAGGCTGAAATAACCCTTGCCCTTCAAGAAGCTCATTGGGCTCTAGTGTTGGACATTTCAATGGTAAATCCTTAGTGTGTAAACTAATTCATATGAGATATTATTGGTAAAAAATAGAGCAAGAATCCTTTTCCTTTGTCAAGAAGTTTCCTCAATATTAACAATATAGCAATCTCATTTGAGCTCTTGCACAAGAGCTTGAAAATCAGATTTCTCCTTGGCCATTTGCAAAATGGGGGTTGGATATTATAAGAAAATATCACCTCCTTCTAAAGGACATACCTTCATCATTACTGCTACTGATTACTTTATTAAGTGGGTTAAAGCTATTCCACTTCAATCCACTAACACTAAAGCAATCTTTAGCTTTCTTCTAAACAATATTATTGCTCATTTTAAATTGCCTTCTACCCTTGTTTCTAAAAAACGTAATTCATTTAAGAAGAAAGAGGTGAAGAAATTCTTAGAAAATTTTCATATTTAATATAGATTTTCCTATGGCCAAGCCAAAGCATCTAATAAAATTCTTGAGCTCATTCTTACAAAAAGAATTTAATAAACACGATAAAGATTGGCATACGCAATTGACATATTCCTTGTGGCCCTATCACATGAGTGTTTGTATGGTTATTGGTACTTGTTGATGGGTGTTTTATCACTTCTCAACATAGGTAATGCATAGGTGCATTACCTCTCTTGAAAGAAAACCTCCCACAACAAGTTGGAGAAAATTATCCAAAGGTCACTCGAGTGTCAGGTCATGACAATGCTTGGAATATCTCAGTGATTGATGTGTTTTGGTAGTAACACAGGGCAGACTTACAGATGAGTTATAAAGCATGGGAAGTTGGGTCTGAAAATGGAGTTTTAGGAGTGCTAGAAGTGAATGAACATTGGATGCCCACTCAAAACAACAATCTAAAACTCACTAAGCTCATTTGGTTTAGCTTTGTGGTGATTCCATGAATTCTAATCTAACAAGGGACTAAAAGAAATAGAAAAAGGAGAAGGGTTAAGAGAGTTGTTCTAAATCTAAGATATGAATGAATAGTGATAATGGAGGCTGCTATAGTAGACAAACTTCCTACAAAATGGATTTTTCTTCACCAAAAAAGATCTATAGCTACACAAAATCAGTGTAATCCTCTAAGGACTGTAGATTTTTAGATTGTGCATTCACCTCATGGATATACAATTGAACTATATTGCAGCAAATGAGTTGGCTCAGACTAGATTTACAAAGTGATTCATCATGAAGAAACCACAATAAACATGAGCTGGAAGTGCATCAAATAGTGTAACAACCAACACCATTAAAGTCATCCAAGAAACTACAAGCTAAAACTAACATGGAAGCAAAATCATGCAAGCAAGATGAGAAAAATCAAAGAGAACATCCATAAAATCATGCAATGTTGTCTTTTATTGTTGCAAATGCCTTTTCTACCAATTCTCCAACCATTTAAAAATGAGGAGCAAGCCCCTATTTTTAGTTTGCCAAAAGTGAAATGAATGGCCAGGATTTACTTTCATTGTGTGGCCTAGATTCATTTTACATTAGGGTTTCACCCACCCCCAATAAACGGAAATATAAGAAACAATTTTATCTTCTTCTTTGTTTTATCTTGTAGCCTATTTTGTCTTTTAGTGTCCCTGACACTATAGCAGTTTTGTCCTCTAGCTCATTGCCTTTGCTGCAGCTGAAAGCTGTCAAAGGCTGCCCTTTTGCTTGATGTATTCACAACATTCTTGTAGCCAATTAAGTGGATTATTTTTGCAGATTTGTGTAATTGGAAAAATGATGTACTGCTCTTGATCCTAGTGGACAACTCTTGACAATCATCATCATCATTTTGGTGAAATAAAACAACTTCCTCCATTGCCCTACACATGTTGGTGCTTTTATTGAATTGATCCACTATTCCCCCAAGCATCCTTAAAAGTACCTATGCCATAAGATATCATAATTTAGATATCCAAAAATGATAAATTTCCCTCATTTTAAAAATTAAAATGTATCAATTTATAGTCCATCGAGAATTCCATATTTTGAAAAAAATTTCTATTTTTGGAAATTTCACATTTTTGGAAACTTTCCCATTTTAGAAAGGAAAATCAATTTTGGGAACATTTATATCTAAGAAAAATTTCCATTTTTGGAAAAAAATTCGGGAAATATTTTCATTTTGGGAAAATTTCCATTTTTGGAAAATTCTCATTTCAAGACAATTTCCTTTTTGAAATTTTGAGAAACTTTCCTTTTTGAGAAATTCAATTTCGGGGAGATTTCACTTTTGAGGGCTAGAGCAATGTGGAGGATGGGAGGTGGGAAGCCCGACAAGCTTGCGTTGTAAAGACAACATTGGTGACCATAGCATCCAGAAGGCGGCTGGAAGGCAGACGGCGGATGGACAATGGATAGTCGGCGGATGAAAGGCGGAAGGCAGACAACGAACAATGGATGGCCGACGGGAAGGAGGCAGAAGGTGGATGAAAGGCAGACGAAAAAATTGAATGTGAAGCTCGCTAAGCAAGGGGAAGTTAAGGGTCGATCTCCCTTAAATGACAATCCACACACGGAAACCCGCACATTGCGGCCCGCAAGGAAGTTCCCACGAACGACGATGGAGGGACGACGACTTGCAAGGGAAGTTCTGCAACTTCACAAAACTTAGTAAATTTTCAATTTTTCAATTTTAGCACATGGGAAAAGGGGTAGAAAGAGTGCCAAGACATATTTCCTTAAGATTTGACTCATTTCAAAAAATGCAAAAATTTGGGAGGGTGAAGCCAGAGGGTCCATCGCCCTTTTGAAAATGGCGATGAGCACATGGTGACCCACAAAGAAAGTTTCACGGATGGCGACGGAGGGATGACAACCCGCAAGGAAGTTCCCACAGACGGCAACAAAGGGATGACGACCCACAAGGGATGTTCCCATGGTGATAGAGGGATGGTGACCCGCAACGAAAGTTCCCATGGATGGCGACAGAGGGACAATGACCTGCAAGGAAAGTTTCCATGACAATGGAGGGGTGGCGGCCCGCAATGAAATTTTTGCAACTTCCTAAAACTTAACGAAACCTTGGTAGTTCACTTAGTCATCATGAAAACATCCCACATCTATAGGCACCTTGTCCCCAAAGTCAAAAAATGATGGAAAAAGTGAAGTAAGCGAGCAGGGACCAAGTCAGCAGGAGCAAGGCAAAAACAAAAGGGGGCCCCGCAAAAGAAAAAGACTTAGCAAATTCAGATAGGCAGACTTGGTCAAAGGGAAATTTAGTTGTTTTAAGTCATATGACCAACGTAAGCTTGGGAATAAGGACACACAAAATGAGGCAAGAGAGAAACATCCCATCAGAGGTGAAAAGAGGGGGGTCCCTCCCTTCGGCGGGGCATGTGTGTAAAATATGCACATCAAATGGTGACTCGCTGGGGAAATTCTCCAAAGCATTTCAATGAAAAACTTGAATCATGAACCCAAAATCTCTGGTTCTAATCCCCATGCTAGGGAAAACAAACTAGACGCTTGACCAAAGGATCAAAACCACTAGTCAACCTAACCCTCAGTATGTTGAAAATCCAAGTGTGTGCAGATGCATTCATTCCAATCCTTAATTCACTATAGGAACCTAAGCTTCATCAAGTTAAGATACATAATTGATTCTAACTTCAAAATAATCTGGGACATTTCCTCGCTACCAGTCAGGCATCCATAGCCCCAACGAGGTTGTCATTGTGATTCCCCTAAACATCGCTCTACTACCGGTTAGGCGTCCATAGGCCCGGTAGAGTTATTTGTATCCTCCTGAAAGTTGAATTTTATTTCTTTTGATTTTCATCAACCTGCAAGCAATGAAGCTTGCACTCAAGGCTAAGAATCATAGTGGCGCTGAAGCAAAATTTTAGATTTTTCACTTAACGAGACTTCACAAAAGGAACTATAATGACCTCAAGATTCTTAAAGCATGTGAGATATATAATTTTTAGAATACATCATAATTAGATTAAACCAATGACTTATCCTCTTCGGACCAAGCAACCAGGTCACTTGACGTTAACAGAAGACCCTCACCATCCACTCTGAAAACTTAATTAAAGTTTGTCAAAGAAATACATAGAACAACCCCAGGGAATAAAATGGTTGTTGTGCACATGAACATGCCTGGCTAAAAGTAGAGAGAACCCGAGAAAAGCAGTAGCAGAGTGAAAGTAAAATGAAAATAAAGTAGCTTGCAAACGAAAAGAAAAAACCTACACTAACCAAAGCGAGAAAGTGAAAGCAGACAAAAAGGAAACAAAAAGCAACTAAACTATGACCATACAACTAAACCTAACAAAATCAGGAAAGCAGAGCATATACATGAATTTGAGATATGTACATGAAGCCTACACTACTCAAAATGGACTATATACAAAGATATTTACAAAGCACGATGTTCAAGCAAGGAAAACTGAAGTTTACACTCATTGGATTTCGTAGTACATGCACAAGAAAGTAGGTGATCATTATAGATCTTAACCATGCACACTCATCCTTATACTCAGAAAAAGGAAGTTCAACATTACAACATTCAAATCCAATCGCATATTCAGGAAAAATCAGCAATTGAGGAGGTTCATTAAACCCATGGTTGATCCATAAACACATTTGTCTCCCCTTGTTCCCATAATCGAAATGATAAGCATGAACATCCATTAGAGAAGGGAAAGATAAAACCTAATGTTGTTGCGTGAAGGAAACACTATTTGACAGTCTAGATAAAGCACCACATCATTGGTCATTGCATCGGCAACCTTAGGTGGATGCAATGGATGGTGCAACATCCCTCTTGCATTAAAAATTTGTAGATCACCATAAAATTGATCAAGCAACACATATTGTGAAGAATTTTTTTCAAATGCAAGGAACCTTATACCTGATCTTAGGCTTGAATAAGGTTGGGAGAATGAGGCAACAAACACCTCTTTAGAGCTACCAGTGGGACCCGTAGCCTCTATCGGATGTTCTTCATGGAGATACATTTCATCTCGTTGATCCTTTGTAGTCTCAATGTCTACTTGATTTCTGTCCTCAAAAGGCAACATGTCGTCCCATCTCATCTCCCTTGTGTTAATCTCAATTTTATGATGTTTAATGTCATAGGATGATGACATGGACACATTTTTCCTATTGCATCCTTTTGAACATGTAGGAGGATCAACAATGATCATGGCGAGAGGGCTCCTAGTTGCATCTTATAGTTGGCCCAGTGTGTCATACTTGTTGGTAGCCATTGAAACACCCCACCTTTGTCTTCTTCTTCTTTCAATTCATGTGGATCACAATGATGTTCACCTGTTTTCTCTTGATCACTATTGTTATAGATGGAGAAGGAGTTCCTCTCCCAATTCAAAAGCTCTAATATTTCACCCTCTTGAGGTTCTAGTAATATACCTTCATTGTTGCCCACTTCTGAAATGTACTCCTCCTCAATATGGGAATACCTATGAAGTATAGCTTCAAATGGAAAGAATTCATCAATTAATGGTGCCTCATCAAGGGGACCAAAATTTACTATATCATTTCCATCCAAGGCTTCTTCATATAACCCATCATCCCTTACGTATAAATTCTCTACAAGAGGGAAAAAATATTAACAATTGATGAAAAACTCACCCATTTGATCCGCTTCATTGTCTAAGGGTTAGGGACTGTGTCATTCTTCTACCATCATTGTCCCAACACTATCTTGAGGACTTCTTTCAGACAAGTTGTCACTTGGTTCTAGCCCTTGGTCCTCTAGTTCAATCCTTGAAGCAACCACAGGAGGCGGTGCACTTGGCTTTCCCACTTGTTCTTTAACTTGTTTGATGGCCTCCTAACATAGCTCATAGGTGAACTTTGAATGTGGAAAATCATGGAGTCTACACCAATTCAGGAGCAATAACACTTCCAATTCCACCTAGCATCTCAGCTCTAACCAATCCCTTTCGAGTCTTGAAACAAGTTCATTATATCTTCTCGCTACCAAGTGTTCATCACCAATTGGGAAGGAAGTTTGATGGTAGATAGTTGTGACCTATAGTTGTCCCCACTCCTCCAAATATTCATTTTTGGATGCTTGATTGTTGTCATCTATGAAGGAAAGGTCTTGTACTCTTATTTCACTTATGCTTTCATCATCGTTTTCTGCTACCCCAAGGCCTCCAGCCTCTTTTTCTTTCTATTCTTCAATGTTTGTGTTGGTTGTCCAACGAAATAGTGTTGCAAAGTCATCTTCCATAAATTTCCTCTCAGTTGTGGGTTGGTCTTCTTCCTAAGTGGAAGATTGTTCTTCACTGATGGAGAAAATATTTTCTACTTCCCCTCCAATTGAACTTTCATCAAAGCTCCTTGCTATCCCAAGGAAGTCAACTCCTTCCTTTTGATTTTCAGCCTCAATGTGTGTTTTCCTAGCACTTACCTCTATGGAGTTTCTTGATTCAACTTCGATATGTTGTCTCCTAGATGTTGACAGCTCACATGCCTCATGGGATGGCTCTTTTTCATTAAGAGTTGGCAGTTCTAACTTACCCAAACAACTCCTAGCTTGGGTGATGACATTTTCACATGATCGACAAGTGAATTTTGAGTGGGGTGCATTATGGAATATGCACCTTCCAAAAATCAACACTTCTTCTAAATTCAGTCCATCCTCAAGGCTCAATTGTTCTTGAATCAACTCCTTGAAGGCCTTGGCTTCCTTGTTAGAAAATTCCTCTTCTGGGTCTGGAGGAATCAAGGGTTGGTATATTTCCCAAAAGAGGATTCCTCCTTGCAAGGCCATCACAACTCTGCCCAGGAAAGTTAGGCAGTCCAATTCATTGTGTTTGCATGTGTTATGGATCCTGCACTTGTCAGCTAATGCAAATTTTTGCAAGGGCTACCTCAATCTCCTATTTAAATCTGCATGTAGTTGAGTGATGTTGACTTGTAGATGTTGTTCCATTTTAACTCAGTCGTTGCTTTGCCTTCCAATTTTTATTTTATTTTAACTTTCCAACATGTAAGGAGTCTCCTATCTCATATTTTTACTTGATAATGCTTTCAACTTCCAACTTTCAACTTTGTAGCCTCAAGCTCAGCCATGCCCTCCTTCTAGTGCTAGTTCTATTGATGGGTGTTTTAACACTTCTCAACATAGGTAATGCATAGGTACATCACCTCTCTTGAAATACAACCTCCAAAAAATTATCCCAAGGTCTCTGAGGTGTTAGGTCATGAAAATGCTTGGAATATCTTAGTGATTGATGTTTTTTGTTGGTAACACAGGGCGGACTTACGGATGAGTTATAAAGTATGGGAAGTTGGGTCTACAAATGGAGTTTTAGGGGTGCTGGAAGTGAATGAATAGTGGCTTCCCACTCAAAATAACAATCTAAAACTCACTAAGTTCATTTGGTTTAGCTTTGTGGTGATGCCTAGAATTCTACTCTAATAAGGGACTAAAAGAAATAATAAAAAGATTAGGGTTAATAGAGTTGTTCTAAATCTAAGCTATGAATGAATAGTGACAATGGAGGCTTCTACAGTAGAAAAACTTCCTACAAATTAGATTTTTCTTGACCAAGAAAGACCTACAACTACACAAAATCAGTGCAATCTTCTAAGGACTACAGATTTTCAAATTGTGCATTTACCTCATGAATATAGAATTGAACTAGATTACAACAAATGAGTTATCTCAGACTATCATTACAAAGTGATTCATCATCAACAAACCATTAAAAGAATGAGATGGAAGTGCATCAAATACTGTAACAACCAACACCATTTAAGTCATCCAAGAAACTACAAGATAAAATTAACATGGAAGTAGAATCATGCAAGCAAGATGAGAAAAATCAAAGAGAACATCCATAAAATCATGCAATGTTGTCGTTTATTGCTGCAAATGCCTTTTGCACCAATTCTCCAACCATTTACAAATGAGGAGCAATCCCCTATTTATAGTTTTCCAAAAGTGAAATGAATGGCTAGGATTTACTTTTATTGTGTGGCCCAGATTCATTTTACATTAGGGTTTCACCTACCCCCAATAAATGGCAATATAAGAAACAATTTTGTCTTCTTTGTTTTGTCTTTTAGTGACCTTGGCACTGTAGTAGTTTTGTCTCCTAGTTGATTGCCTTTGCTACAGCTAAAAGATGTCAAAGGTTGCCCCTTTTGCTTGATGTATTCACAACATTCTTGTAGCCAATTAAGTGCATTCTTTTTGCAGATTTGTGTAACTGAAAAGCGGATGTACTACTCTTGATCCCGGTGGACAACTCTTGACAATCATCATCATTTTAGTGAAATAAAATAGCTTCCTCCATCGCCCTTCATATGTTGGTGCTTTTATTGAATTGATCCACTATTCCCCCAAGAATCCTTAAAAGTACAAGTGCCATAAGATATCATAATTTAGATCTCCAAAAATGACAAATTTCCCTCATTTAGAAAATTAAAATGTATCAATTTATAGTCCATCGAGAATTCCATATTTCAAAAAAACTTTTGATTTTTTGAAACTTTCCCATTTTAGAAAGGAAAATCAATTTTGGGAACATATGCATCTAAAAAAAAAATCAATTTTTGGAAAAAAATCTATTTCAGGAAATATTTTTGTTTTGGGAAATTTTCCATTTTTGGAAAATTCTCATTTCAAGACAATTTCCTTTTTGAGAAATTGGATTTCAGGGAGATTTCAGTTTTGAGGGCCAAAGCAATGTAGAGGATGGGAGGTTGGAAGCCTGACATGCTTGCGTTGTAAAGATGACACTAGCGGCCACAACATCTGGAAGGCGGACGACAAATAGACAACAGATGGTCGATGGATGAAAGGTGGACAATGAACGATCGGTGGGCAGAAGGCAGAAGGCGAACAGAAAAACCAAATGCGAAGCCCACCAGGTAGGGGGAAGTTAAGGGTCAACTGCCCTTAAAATGGAAATCCACACACGGAAACCCACACATGGCGGCCTGCAAGGAAGTTCTCGTGGATGGCGACGGAGGGATGGTGGCCTGCAAGGGAAGTTCCGCAACTTCACAAAACTTAGTAAGTTTGAGATTTTTCAATTTGAGCACATGGGAAAATGGGTAGAAAGAGTGCCAAGACATATTTCCTTAAGATTTGACTTATTTCAAAAAATGAAAAAAATTGGGAGGGGAAAGCTGGGTCTATTGCCCTTTTGAAAACGACAATGAGCACACGACAACTCGCAAAGAAATTTTCATGGATGTCGACGGAGGGATGGCGACCTGCAAGGATGTCCCCATAGATGACAATGTACAGATGACAACCCGCAAGGGAAGTTCCCACAGACGGCGATGAAGGGACGACGACCCGCAAGGGAAGTTCCCACGGCGACAGAGGGGCAGCGACCCTCAATGAAATTTTTGCAACTTCCCAAAACTTAATGAAACCTTGGAATTTCACTTAGTCATCATGAAAAAATCCCAAATCCATAGGCAACTTGTGCCCAAAGTCAAAAATGAAGGAAAGAGTGAAGCAAGCAAGCAAGGGCCAAGTCAGTAGGAGGAAGGAAAAAGAAAAAGGGGGGCCTGCAAAAGAAAAAGACTTAGGAAATTCGGATAGACAGACTTGGTCAAAGGGAACTTTAGTCATTTTAAGGCATATGACCAACCTAAATTTTGGGAATAAGGGCACGAAAAATGAGGTGAGAGAAAAACAACCCATCGGGGGCGAAAAGAGGGGGGTCCTTTCCTTCGACGGGACATGTGTGAAAAATATACACAATAGTACTACCCCATATAACCTCATGTATGGTGATGAGGTTATCATGCCTTTGAGGTTGGAAATTCTATCTTTGCAAGTTTCCCTTAAAGGGTTGATTGATGATGATACTTATCATGTTGAATGTCTAAACCATCTTGAGATGCTCGATGAGTACCTCTTGCATGCACTCAAATATCTCCAAGTTTATCAACAATATATTTCTAAACATTATAATCAAGTTGTCCTTTCTTGTACTTTCAAGGTAGGTGATCTCATTCTCTATGAGAATCAAAGAAATGTAAATGTTCCACCTGATCAAAAGGGGAAGTTTAACCCTAATTGGTTAGATCCTTATATCTTCACCTTCTTATATGGTTTTGGTGCATATGGACTATCA
Source organism: Sequoiadendron giganteum (assembly GCA_007115665.2). Taxonomy (NCBI): domain Eukaryota; kingdom Viridiplantae; phylum Streptophyta; class Pinopsida; order Cupressales; family Cupressaceae; genus Sequoiadendron; species Sequoiadendron giganteum. The sequence continues at coordinate 37,785,867 of CM021106.1, read as the reverse complement.
TCTATGGATGGTAAACCTCTGAAATAACTGACCAATGCAATGAATCTCCCTCAATACTATGCATAGGGTCTATGTGGCATGCACATGACACTCATCTCTCCTCAAGGATCGTAGTTCATTATGCTATGACATATATTCATTAACACATTATCTTTTTAGTTTGTGTTATGATGTAAACATGTGTATGCAGTTAATTTCTTTAATTATGAATCATATATACATGTGTTTTATTATGTTGTGTATCCATGCATTGTGTTTGATTAACATCTTTTGGCTAGGAATTATACCATCATTATATTTAATTTATCATACATTCAATGTGTGTTTATTCAATCATGATATCATCTAATTTAAACATAAATCCATCACACAATCATACATGAAATAGAAGTAAACATAAGAACACCATGATGCTAGTCAAATATCTCATATATATATATCAAAAATGTCATGTACATGTATCACACCATTATGTAAAATGTGGTGTCTATATATCTATATGTGATTCTATACATCAAAATGATATGGTATAAAAACATATAGCATACAAAATTGGGCCTCTAGCCCCTGAGTGCGTGGCTTCTTGAGCCCTGTGGTGGTGGTGGTGGTGATGGTAGAGGATGATTTTCAATAGATGCATAAGAATGTGATTGATGTGACCATGACACATACATGATCCACACCCGTAGTCATTAGATGTCTCCTCTGAGTTCTGTTGCATCCTCCCACAACTGCACAACATGCTACTATAGTGAAGCTTCTCACTCATGGGCCTATTGCAACTCTTCCTAGAGTTGTTGCACCTAAGGATTCACGAACACCATCTTTTCCCCCTCTACCTACCTATCGAGGTCATCGAACTATCTCTATAGGGTACCATGTGCTCCTAGGACAATCTTATTGCTCGATCATAGTAGTTAGCTCTTCAATCCTTTGGATAGCCTCCATCTGTGTCTCCTTGTATGTCATCCTCAGGTGCACTACAAGATTGAATAGGTGGGCATGGTGCCCTACTGATAGAGGTCATTAGGCATTGATGACTGAACCTTGGATTTGGATGGTTGGGGATGCCTCTGAAATGCATCACCTAATGAAAGTGATCCACTCGTGTGTCCACTACAACCATAGAGATAGTAGCCAATATCAATATAATATCTTAAACATCAATAAATATATGAGAAAATTTAAATGTAAGTACTAAAATGAAATAACATGTATCACATTCATACCTAGAAACCCATCCTACCAATGTGGGTCAGTGGTTGTGCTATGCTCAGTCATAATGTTGTTGTCGAGGGAGGTGCGACTGTCTGGCTTGTAGGTGGTGCTATTAAGAATGGTGTGGGGCGTATTGGTTATGATACCTATCACTACTACCTTGGTCTCTTTGGAGCTCCACATACCTCTACCTTGTCACCCCACCATCATCATTGGGACCCTCACCTCCTAACCCCTACACACCATCATTATTCGTTGGGGTGCTTGATGGAAAAATTGGGGCATACTTGCTATCACCCACCACTCGAAAAATCCATGTGTGATGTCAAAATCATTGGTTAGAAGGGTCAGGGGTTGGTCATCATCATTTCAGGCATTATCACTAAGTGTGATGTCCATTATCATCAGACGAGGTTGGTCTCGTACTTGGGTCATGCTCTTGTATAGTCGTATGTACATAGGACCCACCAAGGGAATGATCTAAACCCACCCAAACTATCGAGCTACCTGTTTCCAGTAATAAGGAACTATAATGTGGTTCGACCATCCAAATAAGAGTTTATCACATTTCATCCTATGTAGATTCCTACTTTTGGATGGCCAAACCCCCATTTTCCTATATGAGTGTCATCTAATATCATTTTCCCATAAAAAATCCATCTGAAGCCACCAAAACTATACATCGTCATACTGCTAGTTGCACACTAAAGGCTAAGCATGTACTAGAGGAATGCCCTATGGTAGGCAAAGGGGAAACATAACCAGAATTGTACAACAGATAAACTCAAATACCCATACCTAAATTAGCATGTAGACGGTGAAGCTATGGTACTGATAATGCACATAAACACCCAAGGTTGTGGTAGAAATGCACAAGCATACTCCTACTCTAGGTGTACACTATAACCCTTTCCTCCATCATGTGGATGCAATGGAAAAGGCCACCATGAAAGTGTGAGCCTCATCCATCCATCATGATGCATAGGGTGATGGTCACGATCGAAACTTGATACATGAGTGGCATCGTCACTTGGCCATGCTCAAGCCAGTGCACGTATATGTTCCTGAATACATCCTCTAGGATGACCCATCTAAGGTAGTATTATTGAGTGTCTTGTGAATCTTGGGCTATCCTACCCTCCTTGTATGCCACTTGCTCCCCTAGATGGGTAGGACCATGATGTGGTAGAGTCCTCGAGCATCACAATCATCTCCTTGATCAATAGATGAAAATTAGAAGTGTTTGCATCCCAACACTCCATTAGTCCCATGAGCATCAAAGTATGAAATTTGATCTCTGGTATGGTGTATACCTATTGATGCCAAAAATTGGCAAGGTAAGGACCCATTGTGGGAAACTCAGTTAAAGGGGGACCTATTATGCTAAACTGAGTAACCTCCAGATTTTAAAGAAGTCGACTTATTTTGTAACTAGGGTTTTGAATGGGAAAAAGAAGCAGATATAAAATAAAAGGATCTAACTAAGGTGATGCACCAAGATTTAGATATAGGCACGGTAAATCTACCTTTCGGATGCGATTTAAGGGCCCGTTCGGTAATCTGTTGTGTTCCAAAATGACAAAAATAAAGATAGAAGCCTTGATGATTCACTAAATGACATAAAATAACTTTCATAAACATTTAATAGAAAGAGGAGTCAAAGACATGATCTGAACCAACAAAATTGCATTAAATTTATAGAGGTTTTGTAAATGGAACATTTAGTACAATGATGGCACAGTAAAACTTATCAAATATCATAGAAAATAGAAAAGCTAAACAATGGAACAGTCTGTGAGTTCTTTACAATAATATAATAAAGCAATGAAAGGCCTAACTCTTCTACCAATTCTTCTTTCTCAAAATCTAAACCCCTGATTCGAAAGAAGCAGTATTTATAATGAAAACCTACCTCGGTGAGCCAGTAACTGAAAAGATCTGTTGATCATGAGAAATGATGTTTTTGCAATGATTTTGCCTTATCGTTGCAACCGAAAAGATTTGAGCCATGAAAGAGGAACCCTTAGAGCCAGATGCATCCCCTACAAATTATAGCAGTGGTCCCAACAGATTGAAGTGTCGACATGTGCTATCCACTCATGGCAGAAGTTACAAAACATGGCAGCTCTTGCTAGGTTGTCGCCTATGGTTTTCCTTGGTAATGAAGAATTTTAGAAGATCACATGGCAAGCAGTCAGGGACAACGCTCATCCTTTCGTTTATGAGATGAAAAACTTACACTGTTAAGACATGTGGAGGTCTCCAAGCATAGTGTGTGAAAGGTGGGGGCCGCCAAGAGATGCGTGCAGATCAATGCTACATGCCCTACAATTGGGTGTCAAAAGGAGAGTGATGGAAAGAGGCATAGAATATTGTGAACTGCTAACACATGAAAGCACGACAATGGTTTTTCAAAAGCAAGAGAAGGAAACCTTGTGAGGAGTGCATGATTGACAAGTGGTGACATTCACATAAAGTCTTTGTGAAAGAAGCCTGATATTTCCTTTTTAGAGAAGAGCATGGTCGGTACTCAAGCAAAATAAAATAACCCAAAGGGAGCTTGGGAATTTTATATTCACAGCTTTTGGAAACTTATCAAGGTGTTTCACCTGCAGAACAAGGAACCCAAAATTCTTCTGGTTTGTAGACCGGAGCCTTATCTATTGGGTGGCACAATTAGAGCTTAGAGAGGGTGGTCTGTAGAGGCAGTTATTTAGTCTTAGATGGAGTCAATATGTCACATAGAATTTCTTGCGCTCCATGCAAATCGATCACTTCTTTGTAAGGAAGTGTCGACAATATGTCGGCTCAGGATTCGAGTTGAAAAAGGAGCCGCACAATTAGATGAGTGACACTCTCAATATCTCCTACAACAATTGGCTGGTTGAAACTTTGAAAGGTAGACACATCTCATTGCTTCTATTCGATCTTTGTCATAATATGCTCCACCGTGGCCACTGATTCATCCTTGAGGAACAAAGATTTTAAGCCCATCTGAGTTAGGTGAGAGAACCTAGCCTGCATGCTATTCATTGTCTAATCCAATTTGGTTGCACATTTCCTGGCATGAAGGATAGTTGTGTGGAAATGGCTGAACCTATTAGTTGTCTTAGTAGCTTCCTTTCGGTCTTCAATCCTTGCACCTACCAAGACTTCATCTAGGACCATATATAATTTGTCCAATAATCTCCTGACCTCCAAAAATCTCTCTGGGATGGACTGAGGGAATTGCTTGATCACCTCACAAACCCCTCTACCCAAGCCTATTGCCTCTTCCATAAATTGGAGCGTTGGTTGTAGAGTTAGGTGGAAAGCCTTCACTCTTTCCTAGTATGAAACATATAATTGTTGGTCTATCTGAAGAAGGTCCGATTGATCAATCGGAGGTAAGGCAGAGCTCTTCAATAGGATGATCTTCACATCCCTTTGGTTTATATTATGTTCAAGCTCCGCAACCTTTATTGAATTCCTTGCATATGAACTTAATTCCTACAATATGAGTAGCATAGTCTTTCTATGTTCTTGTAATAATGGGTCCATAAATTTTCTTGCTTCCTATATCTGTGAAAACGTTGGAAAGAACCAACCGAGAAACATGAAAGGGAAAATAATTACATTAATCACATATTTACACCTATATGAAGTAACTGTAGCTTAATTGAACAATTTTAAATGAATCCTATTAATCAGAATTCCCAGTGGCTCTTGTTCCATATTCTCTAATTCGAATGCATTATTTTTTTTGCACTAAATTATTTTGAAAGGACCCTCCCATAGTTTTTCGAATTTCCCATGTTGGTCGGTCTTTGAGGCTCTGTCATTGAATTATAGTACCAGGTCTCTGCATTTTAGACCTTGGTCTGAAGCTTTCTTGTCGAAACACATCTTAACCACCTGTTAGTGGTTAGTCATGGCTATTAGGGATTTCTCCCTTTTTCTTCTACCTCCAATAATTTGGCCAACCAAACTTCCATAGCTTGGTTCTCCTCAATCTCTAGGGACTTGATTAGTTGTAGCGCAGGTATCTCTATAGAGATAGGTAACAGTGCCTCCTTCCCATATACTAGCTCATATGGTGAATTATTTAGGGCTTACTTAGGAGTTATGTGGTCGACCCATAATGTTGTTAGGAGATTCTTATACCATTACTTCTCATGATCGGACCTGATCCTTTTAATGAGTTAGACCAAATTCTTGTTCGTTGACTCAGCTAGGTCGTTTCCTTGCGGGTAGTAGTTTGAGGAATTTTTCAAGAATATGGCATGTTCTAATGCGAACTGACATACCTTGGAACCTAATAAATCTTCGGTGTTTTTCGAGATGATAGTCTTCGGCACACCAAACCTCCTTACTAGCCCCTCGAGAAAGTCCACAATTTTTTCCTTTGTTGCATTTTTTAGAGGTAGGGCCTCAATCCACCTTGTGAAGTAGTTTGTAGTTGTGACGATCCACTTGTGACTAGTGCTAGAGGCAACATTGATCATCCCAATGAAATATAGACCCCATTGCACAAATGACTCATTCGATACAATCAGATTGAGTGATATGGTGGAATTTTTTCTTCTCCCTGCGTAGAATTGGCATTCTTTGTAGGATTTTATCATTTTATAGGATTCATTGAATAATATAGGCCAAAAGTACCCAACACACAAAATTTTGATGGCGGTGGTTTTTGTAGAGAAGTTTCTGCCTTCCAGGTTGCTGTGAAAGTGTCGAGAATTTTGTTTGCTTTCTCCATGGTGATGCATCACAGTAACACGCCATTGAAATTCCTCTTAAAGAGGATCCCTTCAATAAGTGAGTACCCACTATTTTGCAGTCAGTAGAATATTCTTTTTTGAGAAAGAAGTCTCGATGGATACTTGCCAGTGTGCATATATCTTACCCTATCTGTTAGCCAGTAGCCTTCAGGTTCAGAACCATTTGTTAGGACTATCTCCTCTTTCTCTTCCTCAGCTTCCATTTCTTCATTGTGTGCCAAATATTCGTACAACCCTCTTTCTTTGACAGTCTTCGTAGGCATGACCTCAATGTCATATTCTAGGATCTTAGTGATCTAGTTGGCCCTTTTGTCAGTTATTTCTCCTTCCATGATGTACTTGTGCACACTAGAATGTGCGACATAAACAATCACCTTAGTGCAAGCTATAAGATGTCGAAACTTCTTGATTTCCTTTACAATTGCGAAAGATTTCCTCTCATTGAAGTTATAGTTCATTTCCTATTCCTTCAATGTTCAAGAATGGAATTCTATAGGATGCGCTCCCTTTCCTTCATCATCCTTCTAAATCAGGATAGTTGTGATGCTTGTCTTGCTACTAAAAAAATACATTATGAAGTCTTTTGATAAGTATGGATTTTCCAAAACAGGAGCTGAAGAATAGAATCCTTCACCCTCTCGAAGGCTTGTCTTGCTTCTTTTTTCCATTTGAACAATTGGTCATTTTTTAGCATCAGGTTGATCAGTCTAATTATTCCTGCAAAATCAAAAATAAACTTGCTTACAAAGTTAACCTTCCCCAAACAATATTGGACTCCTTTCTTATTTATCAGAAGAGGGAGTTCTCTGATTGCTTTTACCCTTTTGGGATCAATAGAGATTCCTTCTTGGGAAACTACATGCCCCAATAATTTACCTTGTGGTACTCCGAAAAAACATTTTTTCGGGTTCAGGGATACCCTGAAATCTTGGCATTTTTTGAAAACCATTTCTAGATGATCAAAATGGTCATCTTTAGATTTGGAAAATATGGTCATATCATCTAAATAGATGAGGATGATTTTGTTGATTAGTTCATTGAAGGAGATGTCCATTTTCCACTGGAAAGCGGCCCCCGCATTTGATAGGCCAAAAGGAATTTTGGCATATGTGAATGTTCCCCACTTGGTGGTGAATTTGGTCTTGTGTTGATCTTCTTCTTTAACCCAGACCTGATTGTAGCTTGAGAAACCATCCAACAAAGAAAACATCTCTAAACTTGCCATAGTCTGCAAGATTGATTCCATGGAAGGCAATGGGTAATGATCCTTTAGTGATGCTCTGTTTAGGTCACATAATTCAACATAGAGACGAATGTCTCCATTTTTCTTTCAGACCGGGATCAGTTTAGATACCCACATACTGTGCTTGATTGGAAAGACGATCTTGGACTGGATCAACTTCTCTAGCTCTTGTACCATTAAGGCTTCAATATTTGGATTGACTAGCCTCTATTTTTGTCAGATAGGTTTAGTACATTCCATTAGTTCGATGGTGTGTTGGATGATGTCAGGATTATACCCCTTGAGTTCATCATAAGACCAGGCCACAACCCCTTCATATTTTTTGCAGAAGCATATAATCCTATCTTTATCACACTGTGGGACTTCTTTCCCAACCTTCAATTTTCTTTCGTTCCTGACCTCAAGGTCAGCGAGGTCTGCTTGGTTTACTAAAAATTTCCTCTTTTCATTCCTTGCATCATCACAGCCGAATAGATTTTTGAGATTGACCAACCCTTTTGGAAGCTTGTTTGATTTTAACTAGATGATTTGTCCTTCATATGCTTCCTAAAATTTTGGCTGAAACTGATCGATAAACTCTCCCGACTGTTGAATAAATGAAGTGATGTGTTCATCACTTTCAAATAATTTCAAGCTCTAATCATTATCAGGAATGGAGGGTTAGACGATTACTCTTACATAGTGTACATTCTCAATCAAGTTAGAGATAGGATTGAATTGAGATCCTATCATCACCATGCAATCCGTATTTGGATTCTACTCCCTTGGAATCGTGTGGATATTAAAAGCTTCAAAAAAATTGATGAGGTCCCATACCCTTTGCCTATAAGACCACATACAAAAAAAAATTCAGTGGAGATGTTTCTGACTTGATTTATTACGAGTTTAGAATGTTCAAACACCAGTAATTGTTTGATACCCATGTGCTCCGTGAGGCTTAGTCCTTACACAAGACCCTCATATTCGGCTTCATTTTTTGAGAAATAAAATTGGAAGTGAAAATAATTGAGGATATTTTCATTATATGGAGACATTAGGTGTATCCCAGCACCAACGCCAACCTTGCATCTCGCACAATTGAAGTGAAATTTCTAGAGCTCTAAGGCTTGTTCAGCCATGGAGTCCTTCAATACCCTCAGGAACTCTTGACCTTCATCATAGATGACATAGGTTCCCAAACCTATAGCATGATAATTACTGAAAGGATTGGCACCTACATACTCGGTTAAGAAGACTTCTTCTTGATCAGCTTTGTCTTCAGTCACCTGCTCATCTCCCAGTAGCTTGCTATCACTGGCTTCTTCTTCGGTGACAAAGGTATGAGTGTCTTCAAAGTTGATCATGGCTTCATTAGCTACATTTTTTGCATGCAAAGGTTATGATTATCTTCATTTTATCCCTTTGCTTAGTTCTGATAATTAGGTGGCACCAATCCAAATAAAGGTATCCACCTATTTTTGAGGTGAATTCCCTAGATAAGTAGATTCTGAACATGGGAGGGACGTCAATGATCATGGTGTCTTGTGATATTGTGATGCTAGGACCGGAAAGAAAAGTTAAGGGGAGGTCATTAATGAGGCCCATAGTTTCAACCTTATTCCCATCTAGCTGCATAACTCCTCTTTTTAAGAGTTCATAAGTAAGCCCTAAGGCTTCGGCTATCTACTTGGGCATGAATGTGGTGTTCGCACCAGAGTCAATCATGGAGTTGTGCATCAATTTCTTCCCTATAATGAGAGTTAAGAAAAATGGTTTGGGTTTTGGTTTATCCTCCTTTGCTTCAGGTGAAGCCTCCTCTGTAGTATTCGCAAGAATTTTGGCTAGAGGCGATGAGTCGATAGCATTTTCATAAGTTTGTCTGATTGTCTGTACAGTCGTATCTTTCTATAGGGGATTTTTTAGTAATGAATTTTGCTCTGGAATGGCTAAGATATCCCAAAGGGATAAATTAGCGGAAGATTTATTCAATTGTTCCACCATGTTGAAAGGCAACAAATTTGGAGGCTTCTATTCCTTGGATTTGGTGATGATAATTTTCTTGTGTAGTTGGAGCTACATAGAAATTATGGAAGGTCCAAGGGGTTGATCTAGGCTGCTTTTGGGCTACGGAATTGCTGGTTTTCTTGTGAATCTCATCTTTGATTGAGTGTTGTAGTCATACTGTACTTGCGAGGCCACCGATGTAGATGCTTCATAGATGGTTAGGAGCTATGCCATTTTCTTGCCCCAAGGGCATTTCTTGCATCTGTGTTGTGAGAACCACATTCTCCATCTGGGGAGAGATGTATGTATGTCTTGAATTTGTCACCATGCCTTGGCTGCGCTGCTTGGTGACCTTTTGTTGGAAATTCATGAGGACAATTTTGAGGCATATGTGCATCACTATAGGGATAGCACCAGGGATTGAAATCTTTGGTGATATTTTTCTTCCTTGTGGCCAGCTCTTTGCTTGTACTGGTTTGAGTAGCCCCCAGCGGAGTCGGTATCGGTACTATCTGGTTATTTGTCTAGGTCGGTGGATTTGTGCATGCAACTCATTGATATTGGTTCTATTGGTAGGAGGGTCTGCCACTTTGATAACTTTGGTAGGATTTTCTTGGAGGAGCAGCCTTGTTGTGCTTGATAGTGGTCACTTCATTTGTTAAGTTTTGTAACGTCTCCCTTATGTCACTCTTTTCATCCTTTGAGGCACTGGATGTAGAAGCAGCATTCTATAGTGCACTCAGATATGTGTACATAGATGGGGGCAGCATGGGTGTGCTAGCAGATGAAAACTCTTGAGTAGAGGCCGATATTTTAGGGAACACCGACATAATGGGTTGAGGTGGCATCTTTTCGGTGTTGATCAAGTTGCTCTCTACCTTGACTACTATATTGTATGCATAGAGTAACGTGGTTCTGCCAAGTGACTGGATCAACATGGAGATGTCGGCATGGATGGATTTTAAGTAGAACACAAATGCTAACTCAGGCAGTGGTCGGATGGCATTTTGGATTCTCTGCCAAGTTGTATGGAACTAGGCATTGAAATTAGTCATGGCTTCAGATGGGGCCCACTTGATTGTAGATAGCTGGTGATAGAGCAAAGACATCTCTCCATCGTTAGAGAATCTTTCATAAAAAGGATCCTCGAGCTGATCTTAAGTATTGATAGAGTTAGTCGATAGAGTGCGATACCAATCTAATCCTCTTCCTGACAAAAAAGATATAAGCAATCTTAGCGCTATGCTTTGATCTATCACATTGTACCTCAAACACACGTCTACAATATCTTCCAAATGTTTGGATGGTGTTCTTGAGCCATCTCTAGTAAACTTTGGAATAGCTTTGAGAGCAGAGACTGAGATAAGGGCCAAAACAACAGGTGCAACTGGGACTACAAGGGGACTTCCAGCATCCCAAGCCACATAATTTTGGTTCACTATTTGCATCATGGCTAGGATTTGATAGTTCTACTAGGAAATTTTGGATATTCGTTGTTACTAGCAATGACACTAATAAGTCAGGATTATTTGCGGTTCACGACCTAGTAATAGGTCGATGGCTAATACACCCTCTAGATTTGGTATATTTAAGCGATCCCACCGAGCGTGCTAGGAAAAAGAAAAATTGTTGATGCCAAAAATTGGCAAGGTAACAACCCTTTGTGGGAAACTCAGTTAAAGGGGGGACCTATTGCGCTAAAATAAGTAACCTCTAGATTTTAAAGAAGTTGACTTCTTTTGTAACTAGGGTTTTGAATGGGAAAAGGAAGCAAATATAAAATAAAAGGATCGAACTAAGGTGATGCACCAAGATTTAGATATAGGCATGGTAAATCTACCTTTTAGATACAATTTAAGGGCTTGTTTTGTAGTTTTTTGTGTTCCAAAATGATAAAAATAAAGATAGAAGTCTGAATTATTCACTAAATGACATAAAATAACTTTCATACACATGTACTAGAAAGAGGACTCAAAGACATGATCTAAACCAGCAAAATTGCATTAAATTTATAGAAGTTCTATAAATTGAACATTCAATACAATGATGGCACAGTAAAACTTATCAAATATCACAAAACACAGAAAGGCCGAACAATGGCACAGTCTGTGAGTTCTTTACAATAATCTAAAAAAGCAATGAAAGGGATGGCTCTTCTACCAATTCTTCTTTGTAAAAATCTGAACCCCTACTTTGAAAGAAGAAGCAATATTTATAATGAAAACCCAGCTCAGTGAGCCAGTAACCAAAAAGATCCTCCGATCATAAGAAATGATGTTTTAGCAATGATTTCTCCTTGTCAATGCAACTGGAAAGATAAGAGCCATGAACAAGGATGCCTTAGAGCCAGATGCATCCCCTATGCATGATGGTAGTGGTCCTAGAATAGTAGAGTGTCAACACATGCTATCCACTCATGGAGGTAGTTACAAAACATGGCAGTTGGTGCTAGGTTATCACCTACGGTTTTTCCTTTGCAATGAATATTTTTAGAATATCACATGGCAAGCGGTTGGGGCTAACGTTCATCCTTCCCTTTATGCGATGAAAAAATTTCACTACAAAGACACGTGGAGGTCTCTAAGCATACTATGTGAAAGGTGGGGGCTGCCAAGAGATGTGTGCATATCAATGCTACGTGGCATACGATCGGGTGTCGAAAAGAGAGCGACGGAAAGAGGCACAAAATATTGTGAACTGTTGACACGTGGAAGCATGGCGATGGTTTTTCAAAAGTGAGAGAAGGAAACCTTGCGAGGAGTGCATGGCTGAAAAGTGGCAGAATTTGCATAAAGTCTTTGTGAAAGGAGCCTGATATTGCCTTTTTAGAGAAGAGTGTGGTCAATACTCAAGAAAAATAAAATAACCCAAAGGGAGCTTGGGAATTTTATATTCACAATACCCATTGGAGTCCAATGTGCCATATAAATTCAACATCATCATGATGAATCTCATTGTTGTGGCTACACAACAATGACAATATCGATCCACTAGCATGCTCATAGATCTTGGGCCACTCCTGCAAATGCATAAAGTTTCACATCAACACCTTCTACCTCATCAAAAATTTATTTTTTGTTGATGATGGAGGAAATGGAAAGCTAAATATAAGCTTTATTTTGGTCCAACACCACACAATGGATCATTAACCTGTAAATGCTAAAATGAAACAACAAATAAAATTACACAAAAGCATTAACAAGCCTATTTTAATCTATTTCTCTTATTCACAAGATTTTGTGAATTCAAAATCACGCTCTCAAATTTTTAGCACTTTGCACAAAAGCTATGTGAAATAGAGAAGGAATTATTTTTGAAATAATGACATTTACGAAATTGCAAGAACAAGATTGAATGAGTGTGAGAGAGAGACAAATGTGTTGAGAGGCAATATTTTTATAAGCGTTTCCATGAATGATTTCCCATTTTCAAATGAATGTGGGATTGGTTGAATGTAGTTAGAAATAGATTTATCCCACATTGGTTGAGTGGATGAAATGGATGGGAAATGAGAAAATAAATATGATAGGACTATAAAATCATAAGAAGATTAAATGCATAAGATAAGATAACAAATGAAAATGATAATATAGTGGAATGATATTATAAAAGAAATATATTGCAATATGATAATGTAATAAAGTATTAATTAATACTAAGGATTAATAAATGTGATATAATAAATGATTAATGAATAATGATGTATTGGTTTTATAATATGAAGATGATAATGGATAAAATATTGCTTGATAACAACATGAGTAAGGTTGAACACTTTATGTGTCTACATTTTTCCCCTCTTTGAGACAATTCAGCCCCAGTGATATACTAATAAGGATGATGATATGTTTTGATATGATATGCCCCCTTGAGAGATTGATTGAACAAATTTTGATAAGCCTAATCTCTCGATAGACTCTAAGAAAAGGATTTGAGAATGATTTATATTGCGCGGGTGATTAGAAGTAGATGTACATTTGATGAAAATGCACAGTTGATAAGCATGACTGAACAATTGATGGAAATGATCATTATAGATAGGTTGATGAACTGATGAAGCTAATTGAGATTGATGCTAGCACAAGATAAACTGGGTAATGGGAGTTAATCTAAATGAAGATATGAATCAGTTATATGAAGGGATTGATTGATCTTTGAGAAAGAGAAAATAAAGAAACAAAATGATGAAAAATATGGATGATGAAATAGATGAAAAGAATGAAGGAAATGAAATGGATGAAATTAATGAAAACTCTTGTGCTTTTTTAAGTGCTTATATCATCATTGAGCTTATTATATTGCAAATTAGTATAAGTGTCTAGATAAGATGAGCTTCTAGATGACCTGAATACTGTTTGTATTTTTATTTAATAGTAAAGTATAAGCATCTAAGTATAAGGACCTTAGATGACATGTATACTTATTGCATAGAAGACACTTATCAAACAAGGAATTTACTTACTCACACTAGACTCTTAAGTCCTCGATGATTTTAAACAACCATGTCTTAAGATGAATCATCATGTGAGTAAGAAACAATCCATAGGCAACAAACAAGTGAACATGCCCCATCCTCGCCTCTCTAGTTCAAAAAATCCACGAGAAGCTAAAAAACATGTCACCAAATATAAAATCATAAAGTAATCAAATATTAACAATCAAATAGATATCATGCTTTACTATAAAACTGAGTTTTTGTCATAACTTGTGTGTTCATACGATGGATTGTAAACATGATTTTCAATCTTGGGAATGGTGTTGATTTTGTTTGAAGTTTAAAGCTGCATAGTATCAATCTGAAAGTGTCAATTTTCTTTTGAAGTTATTTGATTTTTTTCTTTTTTTTAATTTTGCAGGAATTTTTATGCTTTTAAGGATTTTTTCAAGATATTTTATGCTTTTTTAGGATTGTTTTAGGACATTTTAAGCTTTTTAGGATTTTTCAGGACTTTTTATGCTTTTTAGGATTTTTCTAGAACTTTTTATGCTTTTTAAGATTTTATTTAGAACTTTTTATTTAGGATTTTTTTCAAAACTTTAAATGCTTTTTAGGATTTTTTTAGGACTTTTTATGCTTTTTAGGATTTTTTAGAGAGCTTGACAAAATGAAACAAATTGCAAGCAAGTAGATGGACATGGAGAATAGTTCTTTTGACCATGAGATGCCCTAGTGAGGAATAATATCAACCTAGTATGCACAAGCAATATTGTGCGCCAATGAAGGAGTATCAAGAAATTCACAAGCCATGGTGGGGATGGAGAGGCTATTATGAAGTGGAGATTGAATGGAGATGGTAGGGAAAGATCAAGCAGAGTGCTAAAGGAGAGAGAAGTGAAGTCTCTACACATGGCATCGGTTGCCCGATTTTCACCATGGTACCTGCCCAAGGTACCTATTTGACAGGTTTTCACCAGAGGACAAATTTATTTCTCTTTATTTTATTTTTGTATTTTATATATTTTTTTATTTTTTTGTATTTTTTCAAGATCATAAAATAATGTACCCTCTGAAGTACTCAAGTATAAAACATTTGAAAATGCATACTATTGATATGATCACTGAGAAATTCATCTTCAAGAGTAGATAACTAATATGCCCCTGGTCCATACACAACAATGATAACATATGGACCTAGCCAATTAGGTTCAAACTTACCTTTCTTCTCTCTATCTTGTTCATTGCAAGGATTTTAATGAAGGACAAGATCCCCAACCTCAAATGTGCATGGTTTCACTTTCTAATTATAACTTCAGCTGATTCGTTGTTGATATGCTCTAAGATGATTAAAAGCAGTTTATCTTCGTTCATCCAGTTGTTTCAACTCGTGCAAGCAAGAAATTTTGTAGTCTTCATCACTGATCAAATTGTGCAAGGAAACTCTCAAAAAGGGTAACTCAACATCAATGGGTAAGATAGCCTCAGATTCATAAAGAAGAGCATATGGGGTAGCACCTCTATGGGCGCGGACACTTGTGCGATAAGCCCACAAAATATGATTGAGTTGAACATGCCAATCACGACCAATTCATTGACTATATTTTTAAGAATTTTGAGAATAGTTTTGTTAGAGGCCTCAACTTGACCATTACCTTGAGGGTAGTATGGTGTAGAAAAATAATGGTGTATATGGAATTTCTCACAAAGTTCATGGAAATCTTGATTTTTGGATGAACGACCATTATACATGACAATGGATAAGGGAAAATCATAATTAAAAATGATATAATTCAGTATGAAAGTGGCAATTTTTTTTCCAGTGATGTTGATGAGAGGAATAACTTCAATCCATTTCGTGAAATAATGTGGCAATTAGGATGAACGTATGACCATTGGATGAGGTTGGATGGATTTTTCCCATGAGATCAAGTCCCAATTGATGAAAGGGCTGTGATGTAGCAAACAACTATGATTCCTATGTAGGAGCATGTATCAAGTATACATGTTTTTGACACTGTTTGCATTTTTAACAAAATGATAAGCATCTTTTTCCATAGTAGGCCAATAATAACCAGTACACAAAATTTTCTTAGCTAGTGCAAGACCACTAGAATGTGCCCCACATATACCTTCATGCATTTCTTGTAAGCTAGTGTTGGCCTCATCACACTCAAGACATCTAAGAAAAGTACCATCAAGACCTTGACGATATAGGGTATCAACTAAAATAACATAACAAGAGGCTCAACGAATAAAGGTTTTGTGAGAATTATTAGAATGATCATATGGTAATATATTGTCACCATAGATATCTCCATACCACTGAGAATTAGGACCAACGATAAGGCATATCAATTTAAACTATAGAAAATTATAAGCAGGTTCCAAAAGGGGCTCAACCAAAAACTCACAGTATTCAACGTTCCTAGGCATTATGACAAGTGAAGCTATGCTAGCCATTGCATCAACAACTTTATTGTTATCCCTAGGAATTTGTTCAAATGTGATTGTGGTAAAATAACTTTTTAAATCATCTACCATTTTCTTATACGGCATTATTTTTTCATCTTTTGTTTTATAATCATCATTGACTTGTTTGATCACAAGTTGAGAATCACCAAGAACATGTAGTTCAAGTATTGTCCACTGTATAGCCATGCAGAGTCCAGAAATCAAAGCTTCATATTCTACAATATTGTTGGTACATGGAAACTGTATCTTGTAAGCTTTTGGAATACAATCACCTTGTAGTGTGACAAAGAGGATACCAACACTAGAACCACCTTGTGTGAAAGAACAATCAAAATATAAATTCCACACACGTGAATATTCTACATTGAATATTGACTCATCAGGTAACTTTGTGATAAGTGGATGATCATCTATTATACGTGCATTTTCTTGTTGATCTGCTATAGCCTACCCTTTGATTGCTTTTATTTCAACATATTCAATGTCAAATTCACTTAATATCATAACCCATTTAGCTAGTCATCCAATGAGAGTTGCTTTCTACAAAAGATACTTGAGAGGATCGATCTTAGAAATTAGCTTGGTCTTATGTGTAAGCATGTAATGGGGCAACTTTTGTGAAGCAAAAAATAAAACAAGAAATGATTTTCAATAGGAGTGTGATTCAATTCATAGCCTAAAAGAGTGCGGCTAATATAATAGATAGCTCATTCTTTTCCTTCTGGATCATGTTGTGCCAAAAGTGCCCCCAATGTTGTGGAAGTTGCAGATATATAAAGCAGTAAAGGCTTATCATCTGTCGGAGCTACTAAAACTAGAGGTGACATTAAATACTCTTTGATTTGTTGAAAAGATTTTTCACATTTTTCATCCCACCTGAATGGAACATTTTCACGTAGAAAATGTTGAAATGGTTGACACTTATCTATAAGGTGTGCTATAAAATGACAAATAGATTAAAACTTTCCTTGCAAGGATCAAAATTAACAAATATTCTTTGGTGGTGGCATTTCTAATATCGCTTAGACTTTAGCAAGATCAACTTCAATTCCTTTGGCAGAAATGATGTATCCAAGGAGTTTCCTAGAGGTTACCCCAAAGACACATTTCTTTGGATTCAATCTTATTGATATTTCTCTAGCCATGTGAAAATTTTGTCCAATATCTCCAAGTGTCCTTCTCTAGTATAAGATTTTCCCAGAAAATCATCTATATAATCTTCCAAATATGTATGCATCATTTCATGGAAGATTGTAGTCATGATGCACTAATAAGTAGCTCCAAATTTTTTTAATCCAAAGGGCATAAAATTCCAACAAAAATTTCCCCAAGGGAAAGTGAATGCAATCTTAATTTGATCCTCAGGAGCTATTTTTATCTGATTATAACCTAAAAAACCATCCATGAGGGATAACATCTCATGTCCTACCATTAAATCCACTATTATATCAATGTTTGGAAGTGGAAAATCATCCTTAGGGCAAGCCTTATTCAAATCTCAAAAATCAGTACAAACTCAAACAATTCCATCAGGTTTTGAAACTTGAACTAAATTTGATATCCAATCTACATAATCCATAGGCCTTATGAATCCTACATCTAACAACTTTTGAAATTTGCTTTGACTAACAAGGCAATTTGCAGATGCATCTTTCTCAATTTTTGTTTAACAGGTTTTGTTTCGGGTGGCAAAGACAAGTGATGAATAACAAGATTAGGATCAAGCCCTGAAATGTTTGCATAAGAGCAAGAAAAATTAACCTATTTTTCTTTGAAAAATTGTATGAATGCCTTGTTCTCTTAAAATGATAATGCCTTTGCTAAACGTATAAGATTTAGATTTTCTTCTATGCCAAGATTTGATGTAACATTTCTTTCAACCAACATGGATGACTTTTCATGAGAAGAGGGTCATGGAAGTATGTCAAGCCTTCCATCCTCAGGCACCTCAGAGAGGTTTTCACCTTTGGATGTGTCATTTATTTTTACTTTTTCTAAGTCTAATAGCACCGCAGAGCGGTTTTCACTAGAAGACCTATTTATATTTTTAATAATTTTGTGACTGAAAGGTTTGTCACCTTCTCCAAAGTAAGCTGCACGATTAAGTTCTTTCATAAAACCTACTTTATGATCTCCAAGAGATATAATTTCTCGTGCTCCTAGAAAATTTATTATTGCCTCATCATTTTGAAATTCATCTAGTTGTGAAGGTCCTTTCTAATCTGAATCAATGAGTTGGGGATGAACCAAGGGTAAATGGTCATTTGGGTCAATATTTTGAATGGATTCAAGGGTAAATACTTCGATACATTCATAGAGATCAATGATATTCTCAAGTTCATCGATGGTACCTTCCTCATCAATATGTGTTGCATTAGAGGACTCTCCTAACTTGAATTTACCTTAGTACTCGAGGTCTTATCGTTCTGCCCATCATACCCTAAGCTATAAACTTTATGTTGGCCAACAGGTTGTATTAGTTCAAGAATTCCTTGCTTCTGCAAACCTAGTGGACTTTGACCATCATATCCATATTGTTTTATTATCTTTAGTCCTTTCCCATACCGTTCAACTAGTATATTCACTTTATATTTTTCAATTTGTTCTTGTTCTCTATCATCATATTTATACAACTAGCCTAAGAGATCCACTTCTTCTATTTCATCATATAAAGCACCCCATTTTTTGAAAACATTAGGTTTACAAATCATATTAGTAGTTTCATTGGTTTTAGTTTTAATAATTTGTGGTTTACCATATGCTTGAGGAGATAAGGGTAAGTTTCCATTGTAGAGTGCACGACTCATAAAGTATTCTCGTACCCCTTGTTATTTCACTTTTATTTTAACTTTTCTCTCAAAAAATTTCGAAGTGGATGCATTTAAAGACTCAGTATCAATATATGCTTGAGAGGACGGTGCTTCCTAGCTACTTGGTATTGTTGATTCTATTTTGGGCTTTAATTCATTACAATACATGAAAGGGTTTTGATCTCTTGGTATAGTAATCTCAACACCATTGTGTGGGAATTTGATACATTGATGATATGTAGAAGGTAAAACTTGCATATCATGGATCCATGGTCTTCCAAGGAGGATATTATACATTAAGGGGAGATCAAGGACTTGGAAAGCCACATCCTTCACTACAGGACCAACTTTGATTGGTAATGTGACAAATCATTTAGATGAACACTCCTCTTCATCATATGCTTTTATAGTAATCCTTTTTCTTGGATCAACTGCATGTTCGGAGAATCCTAGTTCTATGATCAAATTTTGAGTACAAATATTAAGACTTGCTCCTCCATCTATCAAAACTCACCTAATCTTAATGTTATAGACAAATACTTCTATGTGTAAGGTTGCATTATGACGTTGTTTCATGGATAAATCATCATGTTCTATAAAAGTGAGAGTAGGAGAAGTGGTGATATGACCCACCATAGCTTGAAATTGATCCACAAGTAAATAAGTAGGCATGATAGCAGTAGCAAGAGCTTTGTCAAGAATAGATTTATGTTTAGGAGATAAGTGCAAAACTCAAGTATGGAAATTTGTGCGGGCGTTTTTCCTAAATTCTCTATAAGGTTATATTATGAAGTTGTTACAACAGGTTTAGAGTTAGTGGATTTGGAGCTAGGACCTTTAAGAGTAATTGTTCCTCTACGGGTTGTGACATTGCAATCAGGGTTTTTCCCTTTTATGATGAATTTATTTACATGGTTATCAGGTTCACATATGTTTGTTATAATATATTCATATTTAGAAGTGGTATAGTTTACCCCATCCCTAGATTTAGGAGTATTTCCTTTATCTTTTTCATGTTTAGGGAAAGGATTTTTAAACATCTCACAATCAGAATTACCCAAAGGAGTATGTCCATGAATTGATATTATTCTGTCATCAATAAGATCTTCTATTACCTCTTGAAGCTTATTACATCTATTGGTTTTATGTCCTTTATGTCTGCGATAATCACAAAAATCATTGTCATTTCACCATGGGGGTTTCTCTAGTGGATTATATTCTCTTGGCTCAGGTAGCGTTATGACATTACTTTCAAAATTTTCTTTTAAAGTAGATTCAAGTGATTGCCCCAAAGGTGTAAAGTTCCATTTGGGAAAAGTTCTTTGTTTTTCTTTTCCTTTATTAGAGGAGGAACCTTTAATATTGTATATAGGTTGTGAAGATTTAGTTGTTTTAGCATCAACAACACCATCATTAACATTATTCTTGTTTTGAGCCCAAACTATGTCTAATTACTATTGTTTGAACTTGAGCTTGTTTTATAATCTTTGTCGTTGTTTATCTTGAGAACACCATCATTAATGAGATTTTTCTCAACTCGATCCCATAACTATCACTTCCTCAAAATCATCAAGCTTTTTAAAACAAAGCTCTCATGCTATGTCTTTGATTAAATGGAATGGGCTATGGTGATCATTTTTTTAAATGTATCCATCATTGTAAAAATGACATGAAGGACTCCCTTTATTTTTTCTTGGTATTACACAAGTCTGTCGCATTGATTCCACGCTCACAGTTATAAGAACAATGTAAAAAAAAATTGTAATCCAATTCTTGAAATGACATAATAGTAGGGGGTGATCGTGAAAACCATTCCATAGCAATTCCACCAAGACTACTCTAAAAAATTCTCATAAGATATGTTTCTTCATGTGGAAATTCTAATGTTGCAGTGCAAAATTCTCTTATATGGTCCTTCGGATCCCCTTTTCCTCGGTATTTATCAAGTTTTGGTAATTCTATATTGCTAGGAAAAGGCGGCATCGATATGCTAGGATCGAAAGGATAAGGACAAATATCCTCAAGAGAAAATTTATAGGATGATTTCTTTGCATTTTTTAAATTATCCAATTCTTGTCTCAAAGCTCTAAGTTCATCCAAGATAGGATCATTTGTAGGTTTTGGTGTTATCTTTTTAGAACTTTTGTAGCTTGGTTGTAAATAAAATGGTCTATGATCATTTACTGTACCTTCTATTTTAGAAATTTTGGGCTTGTTTGATTCAACTTTGGCATCTGTAAATAGAGATGCATCCATTTCATAAGGTATTTTTACCCCCTCATCAGTAATAGCTTTGAAACAATGTTTAGGGTCACTTTAACCACTTTCTTGAAGAATTTAAAAAATCGTTTATCATTAAGTGCTTGTTCTACTTTTTTATCATCAACACTGCTATCACTAGTATCATTTTCATCTTCCTTCTCATCTGGGATGTCAACATGTTGTTCTTCTTGCTCATCTAGGATGTTAACTTGTTGTTCTTCTTTATCATCAAGGGATTATAAATATTTTTCAACTTCTTGTTCCATTTTGGTTTGTTGCCTAGTTTTAGGTGGCTTGAGTGATAGTTCTGATCTTTAAACTATATGAATGAAATTTAAGAAATAAACTAAGATACAAGTCCTAAGGTGTAAAATGAGATGCAAGGTGAAATAAAAATGACTAGACTTAGAATGGATTATGAAGAAAAATGGTTATGATTTTTTTGCTATGATGACAACTCCAAGATAAACTAAAGCTAATTCTAGGCTTGAGAATGATTTGCGAGCAAGGTATACTTGTGTTACAATGGATGTACACAAGGATGAAAAATCAAGAGAGGATGTTGCTAAAATAGGAGATGATTAACTCCAAGAAAACTATCCTACCCAATGATGCTGGTGGATTCCCTAACTCAAGGATGATGAACCTTAAGTGATAAAGGGTAAGATATGAGAAACTTTTGATTTTAGGACTCAAAGAGAATAACTTAAATGTAAACTAGGAGTTATGCTCGACCAAGGATAAATATGCAGATGGATATGACTAAGGTGATATGTCCTAAATATGCAATGATTGGAAGTCGAAACCTAAAGATCAGAATCAGGGATGATGCCTAAAGACTAGGGATGGTTATTTTTTGGTTTTCTATTTTTAAAGTACATATGGCAAGATATGGATGTTATGTTAAAAAATATTGGTTTATGTCTAGGGACAATTTAGTTTCAAGTGTGATATTTGGTTTAATTTGGAAATGTCTTATTTGAACACACACATAAAATATAGCAAACAAGGTGTTTGTTTGATTTCTCAAAATGACAAGCATGTACAACCTAGGCTTTGGAAAGGACAATATTTTTTGGATCTCGCTTGGATTACTCCAACTGTGATTACTCTTAGTAGATGATTAGAATCTTGGCCACACTAGCTCCACCTTACATGACACTCACTTCTTGGGTCAACCAAGCTTCGATTCTCATGAATCTCCCATGATGAACTTTTCATCTCGACTAAAACCTGCAAGAAATGTGAGACGACATCAAAGGTGGTCCCTCCTGTACCGATAAATAGAAGGTTTTGGGCCTCTAAAACAAAGGTGTCTAGTAAGGGTAGTCATTTAGGTGTCCATATGTGCTCTCTCCCTCGGGAGGCTTCCTTCTTGTAGAACACAAGTATTGGGGAAGTCAGAACAGTTAGGCAGTTAACACTTATTGCTATGACTTTCTTCACAACGCATTTTATATAACTGAGAGTGACTTGGTATTAGCTCGTTACCGCTTAGGGTCTTCCCCTTGGTGTGAGTACTTTTTCCCACCAAGGCGGGCCCTTCTAAAATAATGTCACCATTTATCTTGCACCCAAGATCTATGAAGGCGAGGGGAGAAGATACGTGGTAACACCTTTGGAATAAAAATAAATATAAAAGAAGACACAAAAAATAGTGATTCTTTTTAAAGCACCAAAACCAAATGTCATGTAATCTAAAACAAGTAGTTTGTTTCAAAAATAAAAATTTATTTGCATTAGTAGTTTCAAGATTATAGTCTTTGACAAACAAATGATCTTCCCCCCTACACAAATCAAAACAAAAATGTTAATCCTTGAAATAAAAAACAAAATAAAACCAAACTAAACTAATTAACCTCATTAAGCCTAAATTAAAAAAAAAAAAAACTATCTAAATCTATTTTAAAAAATAAAAATAAATTAAACTATTTTAAATCTAATCTAGAATTCAAAACTAATTTGAATTTAAACTAAAACTACTTTAAAATCCAATTTTAAAAAACTAATTTAAAAACTAAACTAAAACTAATTTAAAATCTAATTTAAAAAACTAATTTAAAAACTAAACTAAAACTAATTAAAAATCTGATTTACAAACTAATTTAAAAACTAAACTAAAACTAATTAAAAATCAGATTTAAAAACTAATTAAAAATCAAATTTAAAAACTAAACTAAAATTAATTAAAAATCTGATTTAAAAACTAATTTAAAAAGTAAACTAAAACTAGTTCAAAATCTGATTTAAAAACTAATTAAAAAACTAAACCAAAACTAATGAAAAATCAGATTTAAAAATTAATATAAAAATAAAACTAAAACTAATTAAAAATCTGATTTAAAAATTAATTTAAAAACTAAACTTAAAACTAATTAAAATCAGATTTAAAAACTAATTAAAAAACTAAACCAAAAACTAATGAAAAATTGGATTTAAAATTAATATAAAATAAAACTAAAATTAATTAAAATCTGTTTAAAATTAATTTAAAACTAAACTAAAACTAAATAAAAATCAGATTTAAAAACTAGACTAAAAACTAAACTAAAACTAATTAAAAACCAGATTTAGAAACTGATTTAAAAACTAAACTAAAACTAATTAAAAATCAGATTTAAACACTAATTTAAAAACTAAACTAAAACTAATTAAAAATCAGATTTAAACACTAATTTAAAAACTAAACTAAAATTAATTAAAAATCAGATTTAAAAAGTAACTAAAAGTCTGATTTAAAAACTAATTTAAAAAAGTGAACTAAAACTAATTAAAAATCTGATTTAAAACTAATTTTAAAAATAAACTAAAACTAATTAAAAATCAGATTTAAAAACTAATTAAAAACTAAACTAAAACTAGTTAAAATCAGATTTAAAAACTAATTAAAAAAGTAAACTAAAAATAATTTAAAAACTAAACTAAAACTAATTTAAAATCTAATTTAAAAACTAATTAAAAAACTAAACTAAAGAAAACTAAATAATATTAGTTGATGGCACAAGATGGAAAAGTATTTCAAAGCAAATGTGATCAACAAGTGTAAACACGAATCACACAACCCGTGCAAATATCCTCCTTACTGCCTTAGTAATATTGCTACAAAATGTAAGAAAAAAGGCTTTTAGAAATTTAAAGCAAAAGATATAAATAAATAACAATACATATATAACCTGAACCATTTTGATGATGGAGGAAATTGAAAGCTAAATATAAGTTTAAATGTTAAAATTAAACAACAAATAAAATTGCACAAAAGCAATGACAAGTTTATTTTAATTCATTGCTCTCTTATTCACAAGATTTTGTGAATTCAAAATCATGCTCTCATATTTTTAGCACTTTGCACAAAAAACTATGTGAAATGGAGAAGGAATTATTTTTAAAATAATGATATTTACAAAATTGCAATAACAAGATTGAATTATTTATAAGCGTTTCCATGAATGATTTCCCTTTG
Source organism: Sequoiadendron giganteum (assembly GCA_007115665.2). Classification (NCBI taxonomy): domain Eukaryota; kingdom Viridiplantae; phylum Streptophyta; class Pinopsida; order Cupressales; family Cupressaceae; genus Sequoiadendron; species Sequoiadendron giganteum. Next base: position 37,761,221 of record CM021106.1, on the reverse strand, counting down.
TGAAATGAATGTGGGATTGGTTGAAGGTAGTTAGAAATAGATTTATCCCACATTGATTGAGTGGATGAAATGGATGGTAAATGAGAACATAAATATGATAGGACTATAAAATGATAAGAAGATTAAATGCATAAGATAAGAGAACAGATGGAAATGACAATATAGTGGGATGATATTATGTACTGGAATGATATTACAAATGAAATATATTACAATATGATAATGTAATAAAGTATTAATTAATACTAAGGAGTAATAAATGTGATATAATAAATGATTAATGAATAATGATATATTGGTTTTATAATATGAAGATGATAATACATAAAATATTGCTTAATAACAACATGAGTAAGGTTGAACACTTTTATATGTCTACATTTGTCTTTGAGATGTTAGTGTGTCATGCAGATGTTTGTGTGACACACTAGCGTTTGAAGTCGAATAGATTCCGACGACAATGCACTAACTAAACACCAATGTAGTTGAAGGAAATTGATGCATTGTCAGGATGACATCACATCAATCAGATGCCTTCATGCTAGCTGCACACCTGTGCTGCTTGGGAAACTAAGAAAGCTATTTTTTTTGATAAAATGACAAGTTGGGTAAACATATTTGTACCTCATCTGGTGTGTCACCCCTTTCTACCATTGCATAAAGCTATCCAATCCTTGGAGCTATGTAGTTGCATCTGTAAGGAATTTTTCTAATAACTCTCTCAACAAATTCAACAAAGTCCTCACTGTGAATAGTGAAAAGACCCTTCCATAGGCCCACCCGGGACATTTATAGGTCATTTTTGCCCATTTTTTGTGGAAAAATGTTCCTTCTATCCTTCCTATTTTCACCCCACATCACTGTGGGAAAAATGGCAGGGGGTATATATTCACCTCTCCATCATATTTTCTTTTGAAGTGATAAATTTTTCTTAAGCATTCTTCTCGCTGTGGTAGCTTCTTCATATTTTTGAAACTGACCTAATTTTGAGTTCTGTAGAATAAAACTTCACGTCAGGCATTGTATTTTCTCACTGAGCTCGAACACTAGGGTTATCATCACTATTCACATGCTCAAACCTCTATGACCTCTGCAATATCCTTTTTGGAAAATCTGTAAAAAATTTAAAATTTTAGTTTTGCACTTATGTCTTTTTAAACTACTTTAGTGCAATTAATTTTATTTGAAAATTCAACTCAATAAAATGTGGGAAAAATGTAGTATTGTAAAATTGTACTCCATGGAAATTTCAGACTTACACATTTAGTTTGTTGCATTAATGGCACCCCATCACATTAATGACAAAAACCTACAAGTCATAATTTCATGACTCTAACTTCATATGGGAGAACAATGAAGCATTAACAACTCGTACACCCCATTCTTATGAAATTTTGAGTAGGATGGTTGTGTGATGCGTGGAAATCCATTTGATGTGCTAGCATCCTCAAACTTTCTAAGTTTAAAATGAGGGAATCTTACATCCTTTACCTATGAAACATGTCATTATAGAAACAATGTCAGTGTAACGACTCTTCCCACCCATGTAAAAGGGTGGTTTGACTGAGGAAAGCCCCAAAATAGCCCCAAAAATTTTCATTTTCCTTCTTATGTGCAGATGTATGGATTCAAAGATATGGGTGTTGCAAATTTAAGGTTTTTATCTTTTGTTCTGATAGGGACAGCAACGAAAGGTGCAAATGTCCCCACAACATGCTATCAGCCATGGTTGAGGCTTTTCCCCTTTGGGGGCAGAATTTGTGATTTTTAATCTTTCAATTTCCATAATCTATATCTTGTAATTTTATATCAGTTTCTATTACTTAGCATTTTTATCATTCTTGTATTTAATAGTTTATCATTTCATTTAATCAAGTTATTCAAATATTCTTTATCTTCTACTTTGTCCTTTGAGATTTGTTCTTTGAGGTGACCGAGGGTATTCACTCCCTATAGACTCTATTTGTCTTCAGACTTGGGAGTAGCGAATCCCCTCCGTTACACAAGGAAGAAAATTTTGTGATGATATTTTAATTATTTCCCTAAATAATGTTGATGATTATGGGTACTAGATTGAGGGGCTTTGTTTCATGCTACACCTCATAAAAAATATTTTGTTGATTATGCCCAAGGAGATTTTGGATTTTTCTATTTAGGAGATAATGAACCCTATCAGATTGTTGGTAAGGGAAGAATTAAAATTGAATTTCAAAATAGAAATCAATGGCTTCTATAGGAGGTAATAAATGTTCCAAAGTTGAGTAACAATTTGATTTCAGTAGGGTAGCTAGGAGATGAAGGCTGCATAGTTACTTTTACAGACAAAGTTTGGAAGGTTACTAAAGGTGAATTAGTAGTAGCTAAAGGTGTGAAAGTAGGAAATTTAGTTTTATGTATAGGTAATATTGTTCCTTGTACAACATCTTTTGCACGAAAAACTACATTAAGAAAATTTTCTACAAAAATAGATACAACAATTATTGTGGGCTCAAAAACTGCTATAAGGATAGTTGTTGTGGGCATAGAAACAACACCATGGCCTCATAGAGTTGGGAATATGAGTGAGAAAAGTATGAAAATTATTCATTCTAAGAATTTATTTCCAAGTTTGAAACATATTAACATGGATTTTTGTGAAATTTGTGTTTATGGAAAGCCAAAGAGAGCGAGATTTCTCAAATATGAGAAACAAAATAAGGATGAGAAATTGGAGCTTCTGCATATAGACATGTGGGGACCAACTCAGATATCTTCTCTCAATATCTCTCATTATTATGTCTAAAATGGTGGGGAAAGGGTGATCTTAGGTCCTTAATGAAAATAACCTAAGATTCAAGGGGCCTCTCCTCAAATTTCATTAGAATGCCAACCACAAATCCAAAAGATTGACTTTCAACCTCAATGATGAGCTAATCAGACTTGGGTTGGTGGATTATTTAGGGTCTTATGATGATTAAAAATGATTTAAAATGATTAAACTAATAAAACTATCTAACCTAATATGTAAAATGCAGATTCTTGAAGACAGTCATATTGTAACAACACTTTGTAAGTAGATTTGTGAGATATCAAAGGGTATGCACCTATCAGCAAAATTTCATTTTGGAATTTATAGGACTAATTCACCCCTAGGTGAATGGGTCCTTTTTAGGGCTTCAAAAATTATTTCTTATAGTCCTCCTGTGTTGGATCTGGGATGCTATTTTCCACCTGCAAACTTGTCACAATGACGAAAAAAGAATTATACAAATTAGCTTTCATAGGTTGACAAGAATGATGACAAAAAATGCAAAAATGCAAAATTTCCCTTCAATATCTCTTCAATCCTTCTTCAACCTATAACCTACACATTCAAAGAGGGAGAATTTTTTTGGATATTTTAGGGGCTTACCTTAGTGAAACCACATGAATAGTGTTTCCACTTTCACAATGGCAATGTAAATGATAAAAACCTTGAATGGAAAGGAAGGAAATGATGGACGAACAATTGTTGCAACTCACCACCATTCAATTTATTCCTTGAAGGATTTAATTCATACACATCACTTTAAGGGAATTGGATCTTGCTTGCTTTTTTTTCTTGAATGTTTTAATACATGAAGACCTACAACACTTGTTAGCCTTCGCAAGACAATATGAACACACAAAATTTGACATGATATTAGGATCTTGATTGTTGTTGATAATGAATGATAATATTTCTCTTAAATGATCTTTACAATAAAATTTTCTTAATAAGATTTCTTCATAAAGTGTTCTTATTTCAAATGATAAAAAGACTATGTATTTATAGGTGTTTACCAATTTCCTGAAAATTAGATTCCAAAATCTGACACTTACAATTTGAATTTTGATCATTAAAATGCCACCAAAAACATATTTTAAAATGGGTCTTGGATCATAAAGGGGGCCCATTCACCCATGGGTGAATGGTTCCTAGTCTATATCTCTAGGATACACATGATCCAAGGTAATTTAATTATTAAATGCATTTATTTAAAGTTGGTTCTCATTTCAGAAAACGGTAAAAATAAGCCTTTGGATTGTATAATTTGGAAAATTAGAAGCTTAATTAAGTTTAATAAATTAAGGGACCCAAATGTAATGTGAAATTTTAAAGGTATACAATTCCCTACACTACACTTATCCCCCACTTTAGTGAGAGTATGAACTTACACTCAAACACACTAAAGTAGAGAAATATATGTCAAGGGAGGTCCAATTGTAAAAATTATGGAAAGATAAGATGACAAAGAATCGAGGAGAGTGATCAAGCCCCTAAGATCTATGATCTCATGGAAAACCAACATAGGCACAAAAGAACACACACATTTCTAGCAACAATACAAGGTACACAAACATTCAATATCAAATCTAGTGCAAAAAAGGGAAAGAGAAAAAGGATGGACTGGCAAGTTGTGGTATGCTATATGTCCATAAAATATACTCACAAGGGCTAGTGAAGTTTGATATTCACTAGGTGATCCCCAAGGCTGAGATGAGAAACACACATGGTCTAGTGAAGTTTGATATCCACTAGGTGTGTACCTATAACTATACCAAGAGTTATAATCCCTGATAACCTTGATAAGGTGTGATAAAATGATCAATGTGATATACCAATGCTTACACTAGGTTCAACTTCCTATGAACACAATGAAGCCAAAAAAAATGTCAAAATTGTCAAATGTCAAAGCATCACTAAGTTCAGCTTGTGAGCAAAGTGAAGCAAAAATAATGCCAATGTATGCCTCCACTTTAAAGAAATTTCTAAACACCATGCTATGAGAAATTAATTTGAAGTAGAAAATGATGAATTCTATGTCACAAAGGATCACAAGAGCTTATTTGGAAATTCCTATGTCAATGATATGTTTACAAATAAACATCATGATAAGAGGTTTTCCCCCCAAAATACAATGTCATGAAAGGTATAGTGAGGAATCCATTAAGTTGGGGTCAACATATGTCTTTGCTACAATGATATAATAGAGATCAAAACTATCATCATTCCCCAAATACTCATGGAACAATGAACACCAAGGAGGAATAACACATAGAGAGAGGGTACCAACATGCTTCTAGGTCAACATGGAAGAGACCTAAATGTCTCAATGCCTTGCATCATCCCCAAAAGGAAAACATAAGACTAAGAAAAGATAAATTTTACGACATATATAAGAATGAAGATACAAATAGAAGAATGCCACGATAGATTCCTTTCCTTTGTATCCTTATGTCAATGGAGCAACAAGGGTCATCCAAATAAAACTCACAAAAATAAAGGCATGCTAAGTATCATGATAAAGGATATCACATTACATGTGGAGATCACATAAAGTAGTACATCACATCTGAGACACCCTAGACTAGGTTATCTGCATCCCAATCTTTCTCATCAAAGGTGGAAGGTGGATAAGTATCTAAGGGAACTACAAAAAGTTTCATAGTAGGAGCATCACCAATTTCAACACATGGTGGGTCACTCTCATCTAGAGTATCATCATATATGCCCCCATATAATTTCATAGAAGTGGAATATAACAAATTTATCTTATTATGCACTTCTTCACCAATCTTAGAAATTTCATCATCATTATCTATATTGATCACAATAGGAGGTTTTATGATAATTGCATTTGAATTATCTTGTTTCATCTATTGATTTGGTTCAATATCTTGTTTTTGTGAAGGTTTAATTTATTCTTGATTTGTTTCCATGGGTGTTGTTTCATTGTTTTCTTCCAATCAAAGAGTGATAGCACACTGTCTACACCTACGATCTTTAGCATTTTAGTTTATTTTTGCATAGTTTTCAAGTCGTGATGGTGTAGGAGTGGGCTTATCAACCATTGGTTTATTTTCTTCCCTTAGGGGGGGAATAGAAGGAACCATTGAGGGTTGGTAAACCATTGTAGCTTTAGGTCCATAGAATTTTTTTATCTTCTTATTGTCTCTTGGTCTCTTATAGGAAATGGGTGGAGGAACTGCGATGAATTTATTTTGGTTACTTGGAAGGGCTTGTGGCTCAATCATAAGATCATTAATGGTAGGTTGGGAGGAAGGAATAACAATAGAATCAATAATATTGCTAAGAGATAAAAAATTTATGTGCTTTGCCTTGAAATTTTGATAGGATTTGAAAAATAAATCTTCATGAGGCTTTATAGATTCCATAGATCCAGGCCAAAAGAAATCCAATGAAAATTTCCACAGAAGACAAAGGATTAAACCCAATACGATGCATGGTAAGTATTTAATTTCCAACAAGAAAATTTATGCACTTGTGAATAACCAATGGGACAATAGTTATGGATCGTAACCATGAGTAGCCTAGCTTCACACGAAATTGTTCTGATGACGGGATGATGGAGAATGAGACATATAATTGTTTATGTCCTACCTATAATGGAATAGTGATCAAACCTATTGTAGGGAAAGAAAAAACATTATACGTTTTAATCCATTCTTTTGATTGTTCATAAGTATCTTGATAAAGTTTTTGCACAAATAAAAATTCCTCGGTGATCATATTCTCTACACATGCGAGATCAATAAGTATTCCTTATGCGGGTTTTTTATTGATATGACCAACAATGTAGAGAGGACCATCAGGTGCATGTCTAAGTGTACCATCATTAGTGAGAACAATGTTAGTTAATCAAGTGGTTTTCCCCTTACGATTTTGAGTGTTAATGAGACCGATCATGCTTTGTAGAGGATCATCCTCATTATCACTCTTATCATCAATCATCATTTCTTTCATTTCATCAACATTCATCACATCATTCTTATCCTTACTAGATTTTATAAACGTGATTGAATGATTTTGCATTGGGTTCATGAATATTTTCAAATTTTGGTTTGGTGGGGCGATAGAATTATTCCTTTATCATTAAAATTTCCCAACTAGATGTGATTAGAATCAAGGAGGTCTTTCACTTGATGTTTAAGATGCATGCATATTTCTGCACATGTCCAATTTGTCGATGATAGTGAAAAAAGGAATTTGGGTTATGGTTTGGATGTAAAGGCTTGGTTGTATCAATAGGTCTAACCAGAGGTAAAGTGATTAGGTTCGTATCCAAAAGTTGCAACATAATCAAATGAAGGGAATCGGGGAGTGGGGTGAATTGCCTATCTCTATCCCGAAATTGGTATGAAGTTGTTTTTATGGAAGCAACTTGAGGCTTGACATGGAGAGTTGTTTGATGCTGATTTATTTTAATAAAAACCTTATTTTGATTTTTAAATGATTGAAAATTGTTGTGAGGGATGGGTTTGGATTTTTCATCACAATTTGAGGAAGTTTTCTCTTCATTTTGACTAACTGAATTTTGATAATCATGGAGAGCCACACACATATGTGTTAAGGATGGTAACTTCATCATTCCAAGCCTATCTCCTATGTCAATGTGTAAGTTGTCAATGAAAATTATTTAAAGATCCACATTGAGGAGGTTAATATTGATTTGCGAGTAAAGCAATTAATAACATGCTATAAAATCCATGACCTTTTCTCCTTGTTGTTGCTTACAGCTCATTAAGTCAGGTAGAGCTATCTTACGATCAAAGTGAACTTGGAAATGGTTAAGAAAGGAATCAAGAAGCTCATTGAATGATTTTTGAATTGAATTATTCATTAATGAACAAAACTATTCCATGGTTGTGTCTTTCAAGGACCTAGGAAAGAGTTTAGCCAAGAGCTTATCTTCAAAAATGAAGTCACTACATAAGGTTGTATATGTTGATACATGGCTACTAGGGTCTCCTTTACCATCGTATTTCTGAAAGTGACACATCTCTATACCTTGTGGAACTTATTTTTTAATATCTCTAATGACAATGGGTTTATTTTGAAATATTGTGAATGGTGTCCATTTTGGTTTTGGTTAAATGTTGCTATTTGTTGTTGAAGGGATGTGACATTTTACAAAAGTTGGTTTATGATAGAATCATTGGTTGTGTTTTGGGATGGAGGTGAATATGGTGGTTTATATGTGTTGGGTGGATAAATGTTTTGCAAGTTTTTGAGAGATGATGGATTTGGAGAAATTATGTTTGAGCTCACAAAACTAAAAGGATTCCTAGTGGAAATACCTAGGGTTGGAGCCATACCATTTTTTGGTTGCATCATTGTGGTAACAATTAAATTTGAATATGTGGGAATATAAGTTATAGTTCTAGGAGGAGGAATTTGATTTCCTTTGTGGCTTTGAGTATATCCCAAAGTTTGAGCACAACTAGCCATTGTTGGAACATGATAATCAATAATATGAGCTAAGCTATACACAACCTGTAATCCTTGGTCACTATCAAGCATCTTCCTCATGTTATCTATGACAAGAACTACAGTACCAATAATATATTATGCACTCACATAGTCTTGAATTTTTTCTAAAGCTATGTCTAATTGTTTGAGTTTCTCTTGAGGAACATGGTCAACTATTGTTTCAACATCAGTAATGGTGGTTGATGATAAGATGGTCATGGGAAATGTGGCATTAGGGATGGAGTCCGACATGGGTTGGATATTGTCAACACTTTGTGTGAAAGAGTTGGAAAACCCAAGATCTACAATGGATGTACCAACATCACGGGATGCCATGAGTCACGAACTATGTCTCACTAAAGTATTAGTAGTAGGACACCAGGTTTTGAAACTCATGCAAGTTTCAAAAGAACAAGAGTGCACCAAAGATGAACACCAATAGAATAAATAAATACTACAAACACCTAGAAATAGGAAGCAACAAGTGGGAGAAAACAAAAAATACAGTAACAAAGGTCTCATAAAAAGTTTGTTTAGCCAATGCAAGTAGGACATGATTGCCTAGGGGCAAGTGGGTCCTGCTCAGGGGTTATGAGAAATGACAGTTTGGTTGTGAAATACACTACTTAAGGATCCTCGATCTACTTGTAGACACTTGAAACAGTAAAAAAAATTCTAGAATTTTCTTAATGTATTCCGATGCAATTATGCAAGAATGTTAAAGATGTTTGAACACATTTTAATGCAACTTTCACATTTGAAATATGATTGATTGATTGAGTGTAAGATGCAAAGACCTGAAAATGATGAATTTTTAATGAAAATTTTGATTCTAAACAATGCGCTTTCTCTTACCAAGTAAACTAAATGTAAAATGCCTCAAAATATGTAACTTTTGAAACTATAATAGAGATATGCAAGTATAGGAAATCTAAGCATACATAGATAGAAATGTGTGCAAGAATTTGTAGAAGCACATGTACAAGGATAGGGTTTCCCCAGAGGTGAATGAGTCTTTTTATAGGGTTATAGAAAATTAAAAAATGAGTGTCTAATTAATGTTTATGATAACTATTTTTGGTTGCAAAGTGTTTCTACAGTGACTATTTTTTCCATAAATTTTTTATGAAATGCAAGTGCAAATGTATGACAATGTGTAAAAGAAATGACAATTTTGAGTGCAATTTTGAATGAAATTTTTATCTAAATGACACACAATAATGAAAAATATGATGCAAAATGTATTAAATATTTTTGGTTTTTAATGAGTTTTTAAAATGATGCAAATATACAATATGCAACCCTAAATAAAGAATGTAAAACACAAAGATACAAAATCTAGATCTAGGGTTTGAAAGAATACCAAATCAGAAAGTTATGATGTAAGAATGTTAGGTTAACCAAAATGAAATGGTGGGGAAAGGGTGATCTTAGGTCCTTAATTCAAAGAACCTAGGATTCAAGGGGTCTCTCCCAAAATTTTATTAGAATGCAAACCAAAAAGACCAAGAGATTGACTTTCAACCTCAATGGTGATCTAGTCAGACGTGGGTTGGTGGATTCTTTATGGTCTTAGGATGATTAAGAATTATTTAAGATGATTAAAATAATGAAAATATATGAACTAATATGTAAAATACAAATTCCCAAAGATAATCAAATTGTAACAACACTTTGCAAGCAGATCTAGGAAATATCAGAGGGTATGCACTTGCCACCAAAAGTTCATTTTGACATGTGTAGGAGGAATGATTCACCCCTAGGAAAATGGGTCCTTGTTAGGGCTTCCAAAATTATTGTTTACAATCCTCTGGTGCTAGATCTAAGATGTTTTCCTCCTGTAAAATTGTCAGAATGTCAAAAATGAATTCTACAACTTAGTTTTTTTGGGTTAACAAGAATGATGACAAACAAATGCAACAATGCAAAATTTCTCTTCAAGATCTCTTCAATCCTTCTTCAACATGTAACCTACACATTCAAAGATGGAGAAAATGTTGGGTCATTTTAGTGGCTTTCCTCAGTCAAACCCTATTAATAGTGTTTCCACTTTCACAATGGCAATGTTAATGAGAAAAACCTTGAATGGAGTGGAAGGAAATGATGAATAAAAAATTACTGCAACTCATCACCCTTCAATTTCTTCCTTGAAGGAATGAAGTCATACACATCACTTCAAGGGAATTGGATCTTTCTTGCTTGATTTTCTTGAATTCTTGAATATATTAAGACCTACAACACTTGTTAGCCTTCACAAGACAACATGAACACATAAACTTTGACATGATATTAGGATCTTGATTGCTATTGATAATGACTGATAATACTGTTGACACATAGTTTTGCATGTAGCAGAAGTCTCATGGGAAACTTAGCTATTGTGGGACATTGTGCGCTAGCTAAGTGACCTCTAGGATTTTACCAAATTCGGCTCTTTGTTTAGTAGGGGGAGTATAAGGTTAGAAAGATAGCGAAAATATAAAATATACACTACAAGCGATGCACCAAAATCTTAGACAAATTCACTAGAGCACAGTGTAGAATGCAAAGGCCCAAACCACTAAATTGTTGTTCATCAAGTTAGTGTTCTCAAAAGCACTTAAAACTTATGAATACCCTCTAATTTGCATAATATAATCTTAGCATAACTTTAGCTAACACGAAAGAGTTGAAGAAAACATGATTTTTATTTATTGAGCTATGAAGGATTACAAAAGTTGAAGAACAGGCATTCATACAATAAACAAAGATAATAGAACAGACCAATAGTCTCACTAAATTCATGAAAAAAAAGAAAGGTTGAACTTATTGGCATAGTCTCGAGTCTTCAGATTAAATAAAACTATTACAAAAGGCCTTCTTCCCGATGCTCATGAGTTTTTGCAACTTAATCAATAACCTAATAAAGAGAAGCATGGCCGAATTTATAGGCTAGTCCACCACCTGAAATGCATCAAGAGAAGGAAAACTGCGAGTAGAGACCGACAACCCAGATTACCTTGAGTTACCACAGCGAAGCCATGATAGGAAATGGAAAACTACGCAGCAGTATAAACGAACACACAACGCCACAAAAAAAATGTGGCAATAGGCGAGTACAACAGACACATAAGCATTTCCAAGGTAACTGGCGTAGTAGCAACCGCCACGTGTCACGTAGACGAAGCTTGGTGAAAATTCAAAGAGACGCACAATGAAAATATTTGAGAGGGAGCCACGTGGAGCGCACCAAGTGAAAGAAAGTACAAGGTGGGCCTAGTTCGGAAGGTAGCCAGAGAAAGACCAACGAAAGGCGAAGCGATAAGAAAAAAATAAAGCTTCATGAGGAAGCCACATGGAGCACATCGAGGGTAGTGAGCATTTGAAAGGTAAGGTGCAGTCGCAAAGGTAAAAATAAAACCGCAAAGGCTTGGCAGTTTTTGTTGATCAATTTGGTGACTCACAAGGGTATTTCACTCGCAGAATGAAGAACCCCAAAAAATTTGGTTCATCATCTTAAAACTGCTCACAACTTCAAGAGGGCAACCTGTAGATTGGTCCAGACTTCATTTGATGGCACAGATAGAGCTCACAAATTCTCATGAGCCAGCCTAAGATCGATAATTTCCTTGAAAGGCAATCTACCTGATACTTTCGTTTCCAATTCCAATTGGAAGAAGAGCTACGCTAGCTGATGCACGATCCCCTCAATTTCTTCGACGGTCAAAGATTGATCAAAATATTGGAAGATAGAAAGGTCCTACTTCTTCTCTTTGATCATAGTAACAATGTGTTCCACACCTGCTACCACCTGATTAGCAATGAAGGGTGAAGGGAGGCCTCTCTGAGTTAAGCAGGAAAATTTCACCCACATGTCACTGGTAATCTAGTTTAGCCTTGCCCTACATTCTGCTACCTGCTAAACAACCTCATGTATAGAGATGAGGATACTTACACCCATGGCCACCGTTGTTCGGTCCTCGATGCCCATGCTACTCAAAGCTTCATCAGAAGTTGTATACAACTTGCCCAATAAAATCCTAGCCTCCGGAACCTTGTCAGAAGTTACCTCCTAAATCTGTTGTATTGTTTCACCTACTATTCCACAAAGGCTAGCCGCTTGCACCATAAATTTTAAAGTGGGCTGAAGAGTAAGGCACAATGCTTTCACCTTGTCCCAGTATGATACATGCAACACTTTGGAAATCTCCAACGACCTCATCTAGGCCACAAGAGGTTGGGTCCTTAGGGTAGCCAACTCTGCTTCTTTGCTGGTCAAAATCGCCTTCAGCTCCGACAAGTTTCTATCCAAAGTGGACACCTGCTCCTTTAGAGTGGAAACCTCTTTTTATTTTACTTCTAGGGCCAATTCGGCCCACTTTTCCTTTTTGAGTTTCCAACTCCAAAGTGGCATTCATTTCATTAATTTCAGCATTCGTGCTTTGTCGGAGCTCCTTCATTCCTTCACCTTGCTGCACACTTGCAAAGCAAAGTTTTTCTTCACTTGCTCAACTCTGCTCAACTTTGTGCTAGAGAGTTGGAATGATATTTGCGCTCATAACTTGAAGCTCCTTGATTTGAATTTTGAAGGCACTCCTCTCCGTTTTCTTCGCCTGGCGGTTAAGATTGAGGAAATTGGTGGTCAAAATTTTTTGGGTCTCCTCCATTAGCTCAACCTTATCTCACGGGTGGGTTTGTTGCAAATCTAGCCAGATAGCATTTACAGAGTAATCACTTGATAGCATTTATCCTACTGGTTTAATCACATTGGGAGTGATTTTTGCAAACATCAAGGAATTTTGACTTTCAATGAATACAGTTTGCAAGAGAGGCTATGCTTGCCTGGTTGCATCCTTTTGTCTTCTTTTATCGATACTATTGGCTCGAGTACTCTTGTTTGCATCGACCTGTAAAAAATATTCTTGGGCAGGGATACCTAGGTCACCAACAAAAGGGAACTCCTGAGGGATGGCCAACGAGAAAGATAACGTACTCGACGCATCAAGAGTTTTGTTGGGCCTCATTATACTGGTCGAGGAGAATGGTAGAATGAAATGGCCACTCAGAGAGGGTGATAGTGTGGTGTAGGAAAAAATTGGAGATGTGCCAATTGCAGGGCTGGGCCTCAGGGATAAGAATTATTGACCCATGAGCCCAGTACTTACACCAAATTGTGTTTCGGGTAAGGGATGGAAAGCGGAGGATGAAAGTGGGAAACCAAGAGGGGTAAGACTTGACTGGCTAGGATATCCAGTGGCAGAGAAAACTAGTGCAAATGAAAAAGTAGGGGCAGATGAAGAAGAAACTAGAGACATGGTAGAGAGAGAAGAGGGAGGAAATGTTACTTGAGGCTCGTGAGGAGCTACAGATGATTCAACCACTTCCTTCGTTGGTCATTCTTCTTCTCCACCGGACTCTCCGGTTCATTGCCGCTTTTCTTCTGGAAAGTTATCAAGGTCAACAATGACCTACCTCCAACCACTGGTAGTCCATACCCACTTCCTTGTTGATTTAGGGGAGTCGAATGGCTCTTATGTTTGTGCATGTGAATCCTTCTCTTGCACAAGCTATTTACTAGTATCCTTCTCATGCATTGGATTCTCGACAATGACAGGGGGATTCTGAGTTACTTCTTCCCCAGGCTCCGTGGCAATCTCTTCCCTTCTATACTATTGCATGGATGTTGAATGGTTCAGAGATCTTTCCTTGTCCAGATGCTCCCTCTCCCAGATATCATCAAATCTTTCATCAAGGGCCACTTGTTCATGAAGCTTGTCGGTTTCCAGATTCTCCTACCGGTATATCCAGAAGTCTCGAATCTTCTCAGACGTCCAATTGAGCTTATTCAATTGGGTGCACAAGGATGGAATGATCTTCTGCCTTGGGTTGGATTTTCCCATGATGTAGTAAGAGTTTAGCCATGGTGGTCGCTCATCCACAATAGGAAAATATTCAAGGCCTACATATAAACTTAGTTCCCCCTCCTCAACATTTCTCCGAGGGTCCTAGAAAGGCCGAGGTGAATGTAGGATTTTGATACCAACCCCCGTTAAATTATTTTTGGGGTTGTAATGCCAAGTGTCATTTATCAACACTAACCCGAGATGACCCAACTTTGAAAGAAGAATCTTTAAAGTATCAATATTTGAAGTCCTTTTCTTGATCAGCAACACATAACCAAATATGATTGGCAGCAGCAAATAGGAGGTCAAATGTTTTCCCCCCTAGTAAACATTATCAATAGGACATAGATGCCTCATTTCTTCTAGGGCCAGCACTCTGTCGAAAAGAAAATTGGGGAGCCAGAAGGGTTCCTGGGCGAAACCTCGAATGTGGAGTATGGTGAAATCCACGCTAAAGAACCAATCATAGGGTGGTACAACCTTTCCCAACCAGAACTTCTATTGGGGCGATATGCATCTGGTCATATTAATGCTAGCTCCATCCAAAGCCCACAGAGTTGGGGTCAAGAATAAATCCGAAAATGCATAGTAATTGAAGGTTTTTGACATGACAGGAGTCCATGTCGAAACCAGTTTCCTCAAGCCACCTTCGTCAAAATAGTCAGAGACATAAATGTTAAAAAGTAATCTAGATTCTGGTGTAATATCAAGTAGGCCAGGAAAGAGGAATACCTGAACTTAGAACCGGCCTGGAATTCCTACAGCTGCTGCCAAATCCCATCACTAATAATTCTTGCGAAATCCAGGAGCGGAGCCTCATGATTCTTCCTCAACATAAACCTGAGGCACATATGAAATGCAAAAACATGTTTATTTGTATCCAGACCACACACCAACGCCAACATAGAAGAGACAGAAGAAGACCCACCTTTCAGAGCCTTCAGACCAAAAGGGAATTTAGGTAGTGTTGAATTACTTGTCGGCTGATTAATTTCGGAGCAGTAAAACTGCTGCCCCTTTTGGAGCCCTCCCCACTTCTCATGCATCTTGTTCACTTCAAAAATCTCAACATCTCGGGTCAAAGGGAGTGGGATGCATAGCATATCCTGAATAGCTTCAGGGCTGATGACCACCTAGAAATTAGTGTCATTTATTACTCCTATGTCCAGGTCAAAGCGTGTCGAGCATGTTGCCACAATTTCTGGGCAAGGGTGTACCAAGGGAACCATGTTCTATGGAAGCCCATAGAACCATCGACATTTGTTGAAAGGGTTTACTACATTCATCATTTTCTCACATGTGGCCTCCCTAAGGCTCTTAAGATTCGGGGATAGCTCAGGATCAAAGACGTTATCCCAATTCTCTACAACCAAAGCCTGATCTCTATGAGGAATTTCGTTTAGTATTCTCGGGTCGACCTGACTGGTGAAAGGTCATCAAGGCTTTGTGGGGATGCCTGGAGTAGCATAAGACTCCTTGCCGTAGAGCTGCATGTAGGGTACCCTCCTCATTTTCTCAACTATACTTGTTGGGGCCATGGCCTGTGTTATGGTTTCTGCAATCTCAGCCATTTTTTGTATTTACAAGCAATTTTTGCAAACTTTCGCAAACGACTTAGCTTTCTGAAAAATTCTTTCTCTCTTGCGAATGCCTTAGCTATTTATCCTTAGATAACTCCTTGCAATAAATGTACTTTGTATGTCTAACCTGACTTTTTGATCTTCGTGAAAAATGACTGAGAAGGGTATGTGCCATCCATACCTAGTTGCCATATGCATCACCAGCCTTTCTTGCATGTGAAAAGATCACCAACCTGCCAAATTGCTCTCTACATTTAAGAGAGATTTTTGTGTGAGGTGGTGCCTGATTTTCTTGAACAACGAACCGAGACAACCTTGCAAAAACTCCTTCACAAGCTTTATGCATTTATTGATTTTATTGAACGTACCTAGGCGCATCACCCAACAACCTGTCTTTAAGATTTTCCTTCATTCAAATGGGACGATAGCTCCTTGCGTTGGCACCTGGGAAAATTCTCTTGAACTCGACAACCTGAATAGAGCAAGTTGCAACTATACTTGTGTATTCCCATCACCTCACACGCCACAACACTGAAAAACGAGGCTTGGAAACACACTTTGGCTCAGTCATAATTATGGCCTACCTCAGCTAGTGAGCCCCGACAAGTCTATAAATAAGACCCTTACCAACATTGAAAATAGAAATGTTTCCTAGTATTCCTAGCTTAGCAAGCTTTTCTTATCTTAGCAATTTCATTTTTCTAGCCAGAGTAGTAAACAACATGGAAATGCCCATAAGGTTAGTCTACAAGAAGACTCAAGCTG
This sequence comes from Sequoiadendron giganteum, assembly GCA_007115665.2. Lineage (NCBI taxonomy): Eukaryota > Viridiplantae > Streptophyta > Pinopsida > Cupressales > Cupressaceae > Sequoiadendron > Sequoiadendron giganteum. The sequence goes on along the minus strand of CM021106.1, from coordinate 37,744,722 downwards.
CCTTCTTAGGAAAAATTAGGTGCAACTGCCTAAAGCATATGACAAGCATGAAAAACCTGTTGTATGTGAAGGAAATTAAGTGGGTTATGGGAAAAGATTGTGTAGAGCATGAGGAACACTACCGGGTAAACACCAACATTTGCTCCCATTTTTTTGCCTCACTATTGGATATCAGTGTTTCCAAGCAAAAGATCTTAAAATTGATGAAGTGGGTGTTCCCTCCATGCTACATTGGAGGAATGGAGCAAATCATGCGTGCAACTCAATTTGATCGTGGGATCCCTTCGGTTCGTAACATTAGTTTGTTGCAACAACATGGGGGACCTATTCCAACTAAGCCCTTCCTCTTTGGCTTCAAATTAGAGACTCATGAGGAGCATCGTGCCAAGGTCTACGTCGATTGTTGCTACAATTGTTGGTCCCTCCCACTGATAATTTGAGAATGAAAATGATCCCCAATTTTTCTTTTTCACCTTCAAGCTCTGCCTAATAGAAGACATATGTATATATCGATACAAGGCCACTGGCCTCTACCTTATGTAATGTAAATTTTCGGCCAATATATATAATATATTTTTTTCATAAATCTTGGCTCATTTACAATATTCTTTCAATTTCTTGCACCATTTATACCATTTCATAAAGCACTGAGAAGACCCAAAATTTTAAAGCAGGAAAAATAATTACATATTTACAATTTACACAGCCTTCACATAGGAAAAATTAATGAATTTTTTTAAGATGTATTCCATTAACTAGAATACTTAAGGTGTTACCTTCTTTGTCTCCCAACTCGAAAGAGTTGAACTGTTTACACTGGGTAATTTTGAAAGGCCCTTCCCGAAGGCTGTCAAATTTTCCATGCTGGCCAGGCTTTGCTCTGCGCTCATTGAACTTGAGCACCAAGTCCCCGCATTGTAACTCTTAATCCCACGCCTTTTTATGAAACCATTTCTTTACCACCTGTTGGTGGCTGTTCAATTCCTCAAGGGTGCGCTCTCTTTTTTTTTGTACCTTGAATAGCTCAGAAAACCTTACCTCCATTGCTCCATTTTATTCAATCTCAAAAGATTTAAGCAATTGCAGGGCAAGGATTTCTGTGGCAATAGGCAGCAATGCCTCTTTCCCATACACCATCTCACAAGGAGATGTCTTCAGTATTTTCTTGGATGTGATTCAGTCTTCCCATAGTGCTATCCAGAGGTTCCTATGCCATTCCTTCTCATGTTTCAAGCCTATCTTCTTTATTAACCTAATGAGGTTTGTGTTTGTAGACTCTGTGAGGCCATTCCCCTTGGGATAATAATTAGAAAAGGTTTTCAGGAAAACCTCATACTTTAATGCAAACTGGCTCATCTTTGAGCTGAGGAATGCTTTGGCATTGTTGGAAATGATTTTTTTGGGCAGGCCAAATCTGGCTACCAACTCCGCCAGGAAGTTAACAATCTCCACTTCTATTGCATTTTTTAATGGCATTGCTTCTACCCATCTAGTGAAGTAATCTGTTACCATCAATATCCATTTTTTTCTAGCTAAGGAGAAAGGATTAATAATCCCAATGAAATCTAAACCCCATCGAGCAAAAGGTTCTTCTACTACTATAGGCCTTAATGACATAGAAACATTCTTTCTCTTTTTGACATGAAATTGACATTCATTGCAAGACCTAATCAGTAACAATATATCATTGAAAAGTGTTGGCCAAAAATAACCAACACATATAATTTTAATTATCGTGGTCCTTGCAGAAAAATATCCTCCTGTTGGGCTATTGTGGTATTGATCCAATATTTTATTGGTCTGCTCCTCATTTACACACCTTAAAAGGATGCCATTAAAATTTCTTTTAAACAGGACACCCTCCAAGAGAACATAATTGCTATTTTGCAAATGATAAAAATGTCTTTTAAAAGAAGGTAGATTGATCAGATACCTTCTCGTTTGCATGAATTTTATTCTATCCTCAAGCCAGTCACCCTGAGAACTTTCTTCGTTCAATAACACAGGTTTGGAAGCTTCAAGCTCTGTCGTTGTTTCACTATTTTCAGTGAGATACTTGCACAGTCCCTTTCCTTTGACAGTCTTGATAGATTTGACTACAATATCATATTCAAGGATCTTGGTGATCCAATTAGCTCTCTTCTCTATGATTTCTCCCTCCATGATATACTCTCGCACACTAAGATACGGTACACAAATGATCACCTTATTGTATGATATCAAATGTTGTAACTTCTTAAGTCCTTTCACAATTGCAAAGGCCTGCTTTTCTACAAAGTTGTACTTCACCTCTTATTCTTTTAAGGTTTGTGAGTAGAAGGCGATAGGGGACTCCCTTTTATCTTCATCATCTTTTTGAATAAGCATAGTGGCGATGTTGTTGCCACCACCAAAAACCTACATAATAAAATCCTTTGACAGGTCGAGATTTACCAATATAGGGGCAAAAGAAATAGCCTCCTTTATAAACTAAAAAGCTTTTCTAGCCTCCGTCGTCCATTTGAAAATCCGGTCTTTCTTTAGCATTAAGGTAATAGGTTGAACGGTCCCTAAAAAATCTGTAATGAATTGGCTAATGAAGTTGACCTTACCTAGAAAGATTGCATGCCCTTCTTGTTGACAGGTAATGGGAGCTCCCAGATCGCATCAACTCTTTCAGGATCAATGGCGATACCTTCCTTAGAGACAACATACCCCAATAGCTTCCCTTGGGGGACTTCAAACACATATTTCTTTAGGTTTAAAGAAATCCCGAATTCCTAGCACTTCTAGAAGACAAGCTCCAGATGATCAAAGTGATCATCAACAAATTTTGAAAATACTATCAAATCATCCATGTAGATAAGTATAATTCTGTGGATCAAATCCTTAAAGGCAATATCCATGGCTCTCTAAAAATTGGCTCTAGAATTCAAGATTCCAAAAGGCATCTTGACATATGCATAAGTTCCCCACTTGGTGGTGAACGTTGTCTTGTGTTGGTCCTCTTCCTTTACCCGAATCTGATTGTAGTTTGAAAAACCGTCTAACATTGAAAACATTTCGGAGCCAGCTACAGTTTGCAGAATTACCTCCATTGAAGGCAGGGGGTAATGATCCTTTAAGGATGCTCTATTCAAGTCTCGAAAGTCTACACACAGTCATATATCTCCATTTTTCTTTCGGAGAGGTACCAGATTTGACACCCAAGTGCTACGTTTGATCGAAATCACTATTCGAGATGTGATCAATTTATTCAACTCCTGTGACATGAGAGATTCTACCTTTGGGTTCACATGTCTCTGCCTCTATCGGACTAGCTTCACACCTTTTGACAACCCAATCATATCCTCAATGATGCCGAAATTGTATCCATTAAGATCATCATATGAACAAGCTACTACACTCCAATATTCTTCATAGAAAGGCCTTAGTCTATCCTTATTCTTCTAAGAAACTTCTTTCCCGACTTTGATCTTTTTGTCTTCCCTGATATGCAAATCAGTGTAATCACCTTTGTCAGCCATGAGCTTCCTTTTGTCTCTTGTCACATCATCAAAATCAAACAAGCTCTGCAAAGTGACTAGGCCTCTTGGAAGCTTGTTGGATTTCAGCTAGATAATTTGATCCCCATAAGCTTTGGTGATCTTCAGTTGCAGCTAATCAGAAAATTATCTAAATGACTAGAGGAATGATGTAATATGAGCGTCACTATTGAACACTTGCCAGTCTTGACTATTATCTAGAACAACGGGTCTTACAATTACCCTCACTACATGCTTATTTCTTAATAATTTAGAGGCCGGCTCAAACTGAGCCCCAATAGTCGCCATTTTGTCAGCTTCAGAGTTCTTCTCCCTTGATATAGCCTAAATATTGAATGCCTCAAAGTTTTCAATCAGATCCCATACTTTATGTCGATAGGATCGCATATGGATATTCTTTGCAGCAGATATTCCACAGATTTGGTTGACCACCAAGTCCGAATCTCCAAACACACTTATTTTCTTTGCACCCATTTGTTCTGCAAGGCTTAAACCATGGACTAGACCTTCATATTTTGCTTCATTGTTTGAGCAAGTGAACTGGAAGTGATACAACCTCAAGGTCTTTTCATCGGATGGGGATATCAAACAAATCCCCGCTCCAGCTCCTACTCTACACCTTGCGCCATTGAAGTACAAATTCCATATTTCTGAAGATTGTTCACCTCCAGGATCCTTAGTAAATTTGGGCATAATCTACCCCTCTTCATGTATAACATAGGTTCTGAGACCAATTGCATGATAATTCCCAAAAGGGTCTATATCAATAAATTCTCTCAACAAATTTTTTTTGTCTTTTGTTTGGGAGCTAGTAGCCTCTTCTTCTTCTAGAAATTCCACATTGAACCTTTCTTCCTGAGTGATTGACATGTGTGCTACTTCAAAGTTGAGCAGGGCCTCGTCAAAAACATGTTCGGAATGCAAAGTTTCCGACAATAGTTTCATCTTGGCTCCATGTTTGGTCCTTAAAATCAGGTGTGACCAGTCCAGTGCTAGATATCCTCTGCCATTTGTTGTGAATTCTCTAGACAAACAAATCCCAAATAGAGGAGGAATATCAATGAGTACGATATCCTAATTTAGAGTGATACTAGGGAAGGTAAACAAAGTCATAGGCAATCCCTTGATTACCCCGACAATATCAACTTTATTTCCATCTAGCTCCATGACTCCTTTGTTCAGAGGCTCATATTTTAAACCCAAAGCATCAGCTACTTGCTTTGGCATGATGGTGGTGGTAGCACTAGAGTCGATCATTCAATTATGTAATAGATTGTCACCAATAATAAGTGTTAGAAAGAAAGGCTTAGGTTTAGGCTTACTTTCTTTTTTGGACTTGAGCTTGTCCTTCAGTTGAATTGTTAGCACTTTATCCAAGTCCGGCTAGGATACTTTCTCTTCATTGGACTAGCTAAGCACCTTCGCATCTTCCTCTCTTGAAAAATCCTGCTGCAGTAGTACCTTCTGCTCTGAAATAGCCAAGACGTCCCACAAAGAAGTGTTGGAAAATGATTTTTTCAGTTGTTCCACCATGTTGAACTGCGCTCTTGACTGGTGAGTCATGTTTTCTTGCTCTTTAGGATTCGCAGCTGACATGCGCTTCATAGCCAGTGTGTCTGGTTGTTTGGAAATAATAGGGGTGATCGTAGGAGCCTTCACCTTCGGAGGAAGTGAATTCAGAGAGCTAGGAATAGCCGCCACAGATTGTGGTGGAAATGGAAATAGGCCTATTGATGGGCTAGGTGTCGACTGAGATGAAGTATTCATAGGCAAGACTGTGAATGCGTGTTGTAGTCAGATTGCACCCAGGGAAATTTATCCATAGGGATATCATTTGGAAACGCCAATTCTTCTCCTTCCATCCAAGAAAAGAGAGCTTGGTCTAGGACAATGTCCAACTCTTGCTGGATGGACATCCCTTGCATTTGAGCAGGGAGGAAAAAAAATTCCATCTGCTATGAGGCATATGATTGGATGTCGGGATCAGGCACGCCACCTTGGCTACGTTGGTCTGTGATCTTTTGTTGCAAGCTTCCCCGCAGACAATTTCTTGGCATGTGTGCATCATTGCAAGGAAAGCACCATGAATTGGCATCTTTAGCTAAGTTTTTTTCTCCATCCACTAGCTCTTTATTTGAACTAGGATGAACGGTCTACATCAACAGGGTTACCAGAACCATCTGGTTAATCAGTTGAGATGAAGAATTTCCTTGTGACCTATCTTACCACTGATTTGATTGGTAAGAAGATTTTCTGCCTTGGTAATTTTGGTATGCCGAATTTTGATAGCTATATTGTTGTCGCTTCATGGTAGTTAATTCATTAGTCATGACCCGCATCTATTCTCTCATCTCATTCATCTCGGCCATCAAGGGGTTAGGCACCGGAGCTACACTTGGAGCCATTCCGGGGTACACGTACATAGATTGGGGTGGAGTTGTAGGCACACTAGTGGAAGGAACTTTGGCCTCTACGACGTTGCACTCAAGAAACAATGGAATGATGGATCTTGATGCCAACTTCCCAACAACAATCAGGTTATTTTCTGTAGTGACAGCTAAGGCATAAGCATTGGGTAGAGTTTCCCCACCAAGAGCCTAAAGCATCATGGAAATGTTGGGGTTGATTGAATTTAAGTAGAACATAAATGCCAAATTCGGAGGTAGACGACTACCAATAGGCACTCTCTATCAGGTTGAATGGAACCTCACATTGAAATCTGGTAGAGCTTCATGAGGAGCTCGCTTTATATTTGCTAATTGATGTTACAATGAAGATTTGCCACCAACGTTGGAGAAACACTCATAATATGGAGTTTCGAGCTGGTCCTAGGTTGCAATAGTACTAGCTTCAAGAGTCCTGTACCATTTTAGTGTCTTTCCTCGGAAGGAGGTGGCCATCAACCTAAGAGCTACATTTTCATTAGACATGTCGTGTACCATACATACGTCTACCATATCTTGCAGATGTTCCGTTGGTGTCTTTGACTCATCCCCAGAATACTTAGGGATAGATTTTAGAGCAGAAGCAGGGATTGGAGCCCATACTGCAAGATGAACAGGTGCAACTAAAGGACTGTCGGAGTCCCAGGCTACATAATTTCTAACAGTCATAAGTATAGGCGGAGTAGGTGATGACGGAGAAGGAGGAGACAATGGAGGTGAAGGGCTACCTCGTCGACCTCTCAGGTGCACAGAAACTAATGGTGGTATGAGCTGGCCAGGGACTCTTGCAGTCTATAACCTAGTTACAATCTGATGGCTCATACACACTTATAAAATTAGGCGAATCGTGCTAGTTCAAAGTCCCACCGAGCATGCCAAAACAAGAACTGTTGACGCAGAATTTTGCATGTAGCAGCAGTCTCATGTGAAACTTAGCTATTGGGGGACATTTTGTACTAGCTAAGTGACCTTCGAGATTTTACTGAAGCTAACTCCTCATTTAGTGGGGGGAGTATAAGGTTAGAAAGATAGCAAAAATATAAAATCTACACTACAGGCAATGCGCCAAAATCTTAGACAAATTCACCAGAGCACAGTGCAAAATGCAAAGGCCCGAACCACTAAATTGCTTCTCATCAAGTTAGTTTTCTCAAAAGAACTTAAAACGTAAGAATACCCTCTAATTTGCATAATATAATCTTAGCATAACCTTAGCTAACACAAAAGAGTCAAAGAAACATGATCTGTATTTATTGAGCTGTGAAGGATTATAGAAGCTGAAGAATAGGCATTCATACAATAAAAGAAGATAACACAATTTAATAGTCTCACTAAATGCATGAAAAAACATAAAGGCCAAACTTATTGGCATAGTCTCGAGTCTTCAGATAAAATAAAACTATTACAAAAGGCCTTCCCAATGTTCGGGAGTTTTTGCAACTTAATCAACAACCTAATAAAGAGAAGCATGGCTGAATTTATAGGCCAGTCCACCGCCTGAAATGCATCAAGAGAAGGAAAACCATGAGAAGAGACCAATGACCCAGATTACCTCAAGCCGCCATAGCGAACATCAATCGCCCAAGAGCATGCCAGCGAAGCCACAATAGGAAACGAAAAACCACGTAGTAGCAGAAACGAACACGCAGTGCCAAAGAAAAAAAATGAGGCAACAAGCGAGTACAACATGTGTAGCAACATTTCCAAGGTAACCGGCATAGCAGCAACCACCACGTGTCGTGCAAATGAAGCCTAGAAAAAAGTTGAAGAGAAACCCAACGAAAAGCTCTAAGAGGGAGCCACCTTGAGCACGCTAAGTGAAAGAAAGTACAAGGCGGGCCAAGTTCGGAAGGCAGGCAGAGAAAGCCATGCAGCACACAGACAAAGACCAGTGAAAGTTGAAGCGATAGGAAAAATAGAAATCTTCACGACAAATCCACGTGGAGCATGCCGAGGGCAGTGATCATTTGAGAGGTAAGGCATAACCGCAAAGGTAAAAATAAAACCACTAAGGGTTGGCAGTTTTTGTTGAACAAATACTATTCTTGAATGCTCTTGAAAATAATATTTTCTCAATAGGATTTCTTCATAAAGTGTTGCTCCTATTTCAAATGATTAAAATACTATGTATTTATTGGTGTTTATCCAATTTCCTAAAAATTAGATTCCAAAAGCTAACACTTACAATTTGAATTTTGAACATTAAAATACAAGCAAAAACATATCTTAAAATGGGTCTTGGCTCATAAAGGAGACCCATTTTCCCATGGGAGAATGGGTCCTAGCCTATATCTCTAGGAAACACATGATTCAAGGAAATTTAGTTATTAAATTTATTTATTTAATGTTGGTTCTCCTTTGAGAAAATGGTAAAAATAAGGCTTCAAAATGAATAATTTTGAAAATTAGAAGCTTAATTAATTCCAATAAATTAAGGGACCCAAACATAATGTGAAATTGTAAAGGTATACAATTTACTACACTACAATTTCATATTTATTGATGATACAAATAGGAAAACATGGGTGTATTTCCTAAAATAGACATAAGATGTATTTAAAACTTATAAAAAATGGAAAATAATGGTCGAAACTGAGATATATATATTTTTAAAGTGTCTTGGGTTTGATAATGGAGGTGAGTATTGTAGTAGAGAATTTGAAGATTATTGTTCATATAATGGAATTCATAGGAATAAAATAGTTCCAAGAAATCCACAAGAAAATGATGTGGTTGAAAGAACGAATAGAACAATGATGGAACATGCACGAAGCATGAGGTTGTATATTTGGCTTTATTTACATTTTTGGGTAGAGGTTGTAAATACTGCTATTTATTTAATTAAAAAAGGGCCTTTAGTTCCTTTGGGTTGTAATATTTTAGAGTAGGCATAGATAGGTAAGAAGGTGAGTATGGGTTATCATATATGGATGGGACACCTCTAAAAGAGCCTGTTAACGTAATACAACTTCACCGATACTATGTATAGTATTTATGTGTCACATGTGCGATGCTCACTCTTTAAGGGTCGTAATGTTGGGTATGTTGACATTCCTTCATTAACACATTGTGAAAAAAAAAAAAAATTGTGTTATGATGCAACCATGTGTGTGTGTGATACATCCATATGTGTGTTTTACTATGCTATGTATCCATGCATTAGATTACATATTTTAGTTAGGCAATTAGATAATCATTGTATTTGATTGAAATACATCTATATGTGTTTATTAAATCATGATTGTATTTAATCTGTGCATACAGCTATATACATATAAAATCCATAACATCAACATACATGAAAGTAAGGAACATACACATCACATAAAGAATGCAATAATGCTAGAATCAGTGTCTCATGTATATATATACATATAAATATCAATATCATGTACATGTATCATGTCATTGTCATCAAAAAATGAGTCATTGTTTTATATATGTATCAATGTCTATAGATAAAAAATGATCTAAAAATATATATCATGGCTACAAAAATGATGTACAAAGAAGGATCTCTAAGTCCTGGCATATGGCTCCTAGAGCCCTCTAGTTGTGGCTAGGGTCGAGGCTGCACGATGAAGACCAATTGGGTGCGATGTGAGTGTGATATGGGCAAAGCCATGAGCATTTCCCTAATCTCTCCTTAGAGGGTGGCTATCTGCATATAGGCCTAGATGAGATCCTACTATAGCTACTAGTCATCTGTCAAGATCACAGCTACTAGCTACCCCATGAGGTCATTGAGCCAGCTCTATAGGGAATCACGTGCCTGCTTGGCACCATCAACCCTTATCAAGACCGCATCTCACTCTGCTAGGGCCATCCATAGCTCCCTCAACAGTTGATCCCACTATCCTCATAGAGTAGTGGAATTTGTGGTCCTCTACATAATCCCACCTACCCATCCTTACAGGTAGTACTCAAATGGGCTATCAGCTCAAAAATTTGGGCATGACACCTTGCTAAAACTGATCAATAGGAGTCTAGGACCGCCCCCTGGATAGGCACAACAAGGGCCACATTTGATATGCACTAGGTGAAAAACCTAGTCCATCCCTATGTATCCACTGCAACCATAGAGAAAAGACATATATCAGTATCATGAGATATATAGATACAAAGCTAAAAGTAAAGCATAATTATACATTAGATAAAACTAAAATTACTCAAATGAAATGATGTAATGTGAATTCTATACCTAGGTCCCCTGGCTACAACTATGGGTTAGGGGGAGGAGGGGCATTGGGCCCCATGCTTCTAGCATCAAAAGCTACTTTAGGTGTTTTTAGGGTTGCTACTAGGGGAGTGGGTGGTATTGGTGCTACCAATGAGATTGGAGTGGCTGATGAAGGAGAGGATGTCCTCCACGATTGCCTCAGCCTCGATGACAATTCCTTTCCAACTCCTCCTACCCTCCCTTGCCACCTCAAACCATTCATCTCTTCCCTCATGCTTGTGGTGGTACATCCCCTTGTAGGTCAAAATCCCCTATGGGGCATCCTCTAGAAATACTGGTGTTGGACGGTGTTCCACCTACCATGTTGGAAAGTCTCTCGCCACCCTGACATTATATATTGTTCCCATCATTAGTAGATCTTGATCATCAACCTCATCATATGAAAGGATGACATCTATAATCATGGGATGTAGATGATCCCTTGGTCATGCAACACTCCATATAGCTCAGGTGTATGTGGGGACTGTGGGGGGATGGTTTGAATTCGACTGTGCTACTACATGACCCAGATCTAGTAGTATGGCATAATGACAAAATATATGTGACCCAAAATAAAATGGTCGTGCTACAAGATTTGAAGGAACCTACCATCATCAATCCATCAGAACAACTGGTGGGACCTCCATCTAATGTGATCTATTGTCAATGTGTCAAATAGTAGTTGAAAAAACTATAGATCTCAATAGTGCCACTATTGCACAAGCTCATACGATGATCCATGGGTACAATATAATCATGCACATAGGGATAGCCCTCTGGTCTTGTACAGGTGATGTGTACAAAAACCCACACCTGTAGTAGAGTGCATGTGATGAGGCTCTAGTACTCATAATGAAAGTACCTCCCGAGCTCCTGATACATATGTGCAAGCATGTTGTTCCTCCATGTGAACATTTTTCGGTGCTCCACTGTCAAACAAATAATATGGATGGGGCCACCGTGTCAGTGAGAGCCTCACCTATCTATAGTGACTCGTGTGGCCATGGTGACAACTATGACTCAACGCCATAGGGGTGCTATGGTTTGGGTCTGCTTGAACCATCAAGTGTAACTATGTCTGATCCCATCCTCATCGTTTGTCTGGCTAGAATAGTAGTGGACACCATTTGATCACTCTCATTCCAAGTGCATGTCATCCAGCTCCACCTACCAACTGCGGATGGGAAGACCGAGGATGTAATAGACATCCTTCAATGTCATGATCATCTCTTCAGTTGGTAATTGGAATCTCAATGTGGTGGCATCCCACCTCTTCATGAGGGCCATTAGCATCTTTTCATGATACAACATCTCTAGCATAGTATATACATTGTAGAGCCTAATGCGTTGTAGGTGTGTGACCTCATCACCTGATAGATGGTCCCTTTGTCCTCTGAGTAGGAAAATCACCTACCCACTAGGATGGTCCTTGATCTTGAGGTAGTCCTATGAAAAAGGAAAAAAAATTACATCACAACATAGCCTGCTAAGAACACTCAAAAAATATTAAGCTACAAGGGGATAGACGCATGCCACATAGGCATTTATGCATCATGCAAATGTATTGATCCACCATTGGAGGAACTAGAATGATAGTGCATCCTGGGGACAACAACACAGTTCCTAGATTCCAGTGCACAAAAAGGATGTGTGCGCACATCCAAGATACCTGTGCTTCTCGGATTTTATAAACTAGTTAAAAATCACTGAAAATACATCACAAAGAGGTTTTGAGGCCTACCTAGTCCTTTTCAAGGCCCTCGTCTATGTTTGTACTCAGCTGATCCAATTTGGGTGCCTCGTACTCTTGTCTTCTCAACATTTTTTTGAATTACCTCTCACAAAATTCAACAAAATCCTTGAGATGAATAGTGAAAATGACGCTTATAGGGGCCTACCTGGGTGTATATAGGCTCCTCGAGGCCCATTTTTCATAGAATTTGTGGCTCTCGAGTTTCTCTTGATTTTACCCCACATAGCTAGGGGTAAACTCAGGAGGGGGCATATAGTCACCTCTTTAGCATATTTTTCTTGTGAACCACCAAAATTTCTCTTGATAATTCTTCTCATCATTGTAGCTTCTTCCAATTTTTGGGACTGACCTAAATTTGAGTTTTGTAGAACAAGATTTTATGCGATTTTTTATGACAAACGCTATATTTTTTGTTGAGTTCAATCACTACAAGAATCTTCAGTACCAGCCGCCTCAACCTCTACGACCTATGTAGTACCTTTTTTGGCACACAAATCCATAAAAATTCAAATTTTGGGTAATTTGTTTTTCCTACTTTAGTGTGGCTGATTTTCCCAAAATCGAGCCCACTAAAGTGGGGGTAAAATGTAATGTTGCAAAATTGCACCTAGGAGAAATTTCACATATTAGCACTTTACCTAACATTTATGACAGTTGAACACATTTATAACAAGAGCCTCATGGGTCGAAATTTCATGATTCTAACTCCATGTGGTCCAATGGCGAAGCAACAACAATTTATAGACCCATTTCCCAAAAACTTGCATTTTGGATGCCTACACGGCACGCAAACATATGTGTCATGCACTAGGGACTTGGTGGCTTTCAAAGTTTGAAATGGGAATCTCAAATCTTGGCCCTTGACACATGTCTTTGCAATTAGGCTCTCAAGTGTAATGACTCTTTCACTTTAGCAAGCAACAAAACCCCCATTTCTCTCATTTTTGGGAGTTCTCTCTCATTCAATCGGTTCTCTTCTCAATATCACTTGACTTCTCAGCATCTTCCACTCTTGGCAACAACACTTCTAGATTTCTATGGTTTCTTTGCAATTTCTTCATTCAGCTAGTATTAAGGTGGTTAAGGTCAATTCACTCCCTAGGATTCTCTTAAGAACAAAGAGACTCATGAGTAGTGAATCACCCTTATCTCACAGTCACTTCTATGCAGTAATTTTGGCAACTTTGAGTAGTGTGACCTAGGCTTATCAATCCAAGAAGCATTTATCATTTCCAATACATTTCCAAAAAAACTTGTATAAAACTTATTTATTGTTTCAATCTATAATTTCACCAAATTATTGTATGTCATAATGCCAAAGGACTCGACCAAGGATTCTTCAAGCAAGTTATCCAACACCCTACCTTGAGGACCAATAATCAACCTCCTATTTGAATCATAGTGATTTGAGCACTCTACTATCAATTCTAGACATTGGATGAATGAAGTAAATCCTACCACTAGATCCAATACTATGTGCACCAACCTCCTTGATAACTCTATAGGAGCATAATAGATCATTCTTTTCTTTAAGTCCTCCAAGCCAACATGTCCCATGTTAGTGTCTCCAACTCCTGATCAATAGGAAGTGATCTTTGACTCAGGGAGCCTCCCCTTAAATTCGTACCTCATTTTCTCTACTCATGTAAGCTCTTCCTTTAGTGGCCCAATTTTCTTTCCCTTGTTAGCCTTAGCTTTGATAGACTCTTCCTGCATCTAGTTAGACAAGATATCATAATTACTTGAAAATGCCTTAAAAATCTGAAACATGGCTAACAAAGGCAAGAGATTCCATTGGAAACATTTAAGATCATACCATTAGCAAAGAAACCAAAGGAAATCACTCTAAAACCCTTAAATTGGGATATAAAACTATCATCGACTTTTTGGAATAATCAAGGAATTCAAAAAATCTAAGAGAATGAGGATTTCATGAAATCCAAAAGTTCATAGAATTAGAAAAACATAGAATATTACTAAATCCATAACTACAAGGAATGAGCAATGCATGAAGAACTGTGAATCCATTTCCTTCAATTATTTCATCATTTAACCCTTTGATCATTTTAATAGCATAAGATTTATAATCTTTGACACACAAATCATAATTAGGCTCCAATCCTTAAAGACTCCATTCAAGAAATGATTATTATGAAACATTGGTGAATCAAGCCATGGGTGGATTTCACAGAATCCATGGCCTCAAGGAATCTGCGAGAAAAAGCATCTCGAGAAATCTAGAAAAGGATAGAATTAATTAAAAATGGCATAGTCAAGCAATCCAAGACTCAATGGAATTTGCAATGAAGGAACTTTGGGTTTTCCAAGAATCCGCGGATTTCACAACAAAGGGATTAATCAAGTATTTTACCAACCATGGATTTAGTAATGGAGCAAGATCGAGTAATCCACAATGCCAAATATTTTATGAAAGGATGCAATCATCGAGCTTTATAGATTTGAAAGGATTTCATGAAGAGCTAACATTTGAATGAATAACTATTAAGTTCTGCCCTATCATGTAAACTTCAAAATTTTGTTGACAATCTGCAGAGGCATAAAGGAACTATAAATTTTGTGAATACCCATTAATTCCAGCATATTACTCACCCCAAACCCAATGAGCTCATATTATCAACAAACATTCAGATTCACAATATTTTATTCAACTATGGGCTAGCTAGGGTTTAACATAGGAGCTTTTAAAGAGCACTTACATCAATACAAAGGCAAAAATTCTTTGACATGAGCCATGAAATATGATAAAATAGACAATTTAGGTGGCCATTAGAGGGAAATCCTAGGTTTAATTTATCTGCATGTACTTCAATCGATTAACCAATGAATCATGTGAAAAATGAAAGCAATAATAAATTCCCTAGATTATTCTAATTGAATCCTAAATCATCATGAAGCACTTAAATTGATAATCAAAGAATAACCCTAGCTCACCAAACAATATGCATGAAATGATGCCCTAGTTCAATTTGTATTTAAATGTAATGATAAATCAATAATAATGTTTTGAAATGAAAAAAAAAATGTAATCAATCTAGAACGATACCAATCATCAATGAATTGATCCATAAATAATCATAAAACAAAATTTTAAGGGCATATCTTTAATCAAAAACTAGGAAAATAGAGAATGAAGCAACAACCACAAACCTTAAATGTTGATGAAGGAATCCACATGTTTAATTTGCCGAAACCCTAGTTTAAACCACTTGACACACCCTGCTCTTCAATTAGTCGTGCTTTTAAATGAAAATGGTCTCAAATAAATGAGAAAACAATGAATAAAATTGATCATAAACCATTCAACTCATTCCCATCAATGCTCTTCTACGTGTTGTAGAATGCAATTAATTCTTGACTTGATGTTTATGCAACATCAGACAATCCAAAAACATCTTATATTTGCAATGGATCAAGGAAGCGGAAAATCCAAGCCCACAAGGAATCCATGAAAACAAGAACTTCAAATTTTTCCAAGGTAAATGGATTAAGGAATAAGAACATGTCCAGGGAATCCAAGCAAGCATGGATTCCAAGAAACAAGGTGCCTCATGGATTCTAAGGTCGTAAGGATTTAGCAATGAAATGGATTTTGGAGAATCCAAACTCCCAGATTGACCAATAAAACAATCTTAAAGGAATCCAAGGTCTCAAGGAATTCCTAAACCTTCTCTAGAATTAGTCATTTTAGGGACCTTAATAATATTTCAAAGGCTCAAATGTGGAATTCATCATTACAAACACACTCACCCCATATGGAAATAATCACAAAAATCTTCAGAGGTAAAATCCAAAAAAATTAAAGGACCTATTTGTTAAAGGGAAAATGAAAACCTAAGGTGAAAAGTAAAAAAAGGGGGTCCCATCTTTCATTGGCGAATGTGTGCAAAAAAAGTCACAAAAATTGGTGACTCTGCTAGGGAAATGCTCCAGAGCATTTTGATGAAGAATAGGAATCACAAACCCAAAATTTTTGGTTTCAACCCTCACACAAGACAAACACCTAAAGAATCAAAACCATAAAAAAATCTAGTATTTTAGATACAAAAATCCAAGTGTGTGCACATGTGTTCATTTTCCTCCTTAGGACAATGACAAGTACCAACACTTCATCATGCTCAGCTAAGTGAATGATTCCACTCCAAAAGCATCCAGGATATTACCTCCCTACCAGTCAGGCGTCTATAGCACTAATGAGTTTATCAATTTAATTCTCTTGAGCATAGCTCTACTACCAACCGGGTATCCATAGCCCTCGTAGAATTATTTATATCCTCCTTAAAGTTGAAGTACCTTTTGATTTTCAATATTTTCTTTTGCTTTTGTTTTTTTCTCGGATTCTTCTTTTTGTCTCTTTTCTTTTCAAATTGTGAACACTGAAGCTCACAATCAGGGCTGAGAATCATAGTGATGCTGAAGTAGAAATCTAATATTTTTTAGTTAGCATAACTCCTCAGAGGAACCTACAATAACTCGGGATTCTTAAGATGTGGAAGTTGTAGGATTTTAGCATACTCGACACTAAATCTAACCAATGACTTATCATACATTCAGATCATTTGACACTAATGTAGGACAACCACCCTTAATTCTAAAAACTTGATTAAATTTCATCATCAAAACACCCAAGAATAGTCCCAAATAGATACAGATGAATATTATGACTGTGCATGCAAACACTTTCGAGAAAGTAAGAAAACCCCAACATACCAAAATAAAACATAGCAAACCTACACTAACCAAAGAAGAAAAGAAGAAGAAATCCAAAAGAAAACTAATCTAAGCTAACTATGTACAAAATGAGCTATGATAGCTCAGAAAATGAAATAATGCTTAAGATACTGCCCATTGACAAGAAATAGGACATCCTCTCTAGTGAGAATCTTTAAAAGAAACACATTATCTCTTAGGATCTTAGAGATCTCAAAGGGGCTAAGCTGGAGCTTGTCAGATTTACCATGCTCCCCTTTCTTTTCATGGGCCTTATCCCAATATACGACCAAGTTGACAATCCTAAAGGCTTTGAATTTTGCACATCGGTTAAAATAATGTTTCACAACACCTTGATGCTTAGAAAAAATTTCAATCGCCTCATCTCGCTTCTCTTCCAAATGAATAAGTTCAACCAAACAAGCCTTGAGTCATTCCCCTTCATCATAATATTCATTAATGAATTGAAATTTTTGGATTCTCAATTGAATGGGGAAAACAAGCTCTTGAGCATAGACCAAGTGATATGCAGAGGTCCCTAAAGAAGCCTTTTGACATGTATGATCTACCCAAAGAGAAAATGATAGCTCGGTATGCCAATCTTTTGGATTCTTATCAAGCAACTTGTGGATAACTATTGACAAATTTTTGTTTTTTGTTTTTTGACTTGGCCAGTCCATTACCTTAGGGATACTAATTCAAAGAAAAATTCAAAACGATCCCATAATCAAAATCCCATCCAAAAAATTTCAAAGATGCAAATACAGGGCCATTATCACAAACAAATACAAATGGACAACCAAAGTGAGTAATGATGCAATCTTTTAAAAAATTAATAACAACTTTAGCTATTTATTTCTTACATGGGATTTCTTCCATCCATCTAGTTCAACAATCAATTGTGGTTAGAATATACCCATGTTGCACAAAAGATGATGGATTGATCATACCAATAAAATCTAGTCCCCATTGTGCAAAGGGGCATGCATCAACTATTGGTTGCAACGGAACAAGAACATAATTCTCCCTAACAATAGTGGTTTGATAGGTGTGGTAGGAACATACATATGCATGAACTCCCTTGAATAGTGTTGGCTAATAGCATCTGGCTCAAAGAATCCGATTTACAGTAGATGGGGATGAACTAGGGCCCGTTCCAAATTTTTCATGAAACTCATTCAATACATGGACCTCTTCTTTCTTAGCAAGACACCGAAGGTATATGCATTTTTGGTTCTTCTTGTATAATAAACATCCCTTCAACATGGAACTATTTATTTTCATATGTATTGCTCTTCTCTGCATAGTTCTTAGATGTGTTGGACATTTTTTATTCAACAAGTAATACACAACATCATCATACCATTCATCCAAAGAAATATCTTCAAGACTATACTGTTGCGTTGTAAGTTTTGGGTTAGACTCATTTTTTACAATTCAGTGCTTGTCCTCTAACTAGCTTCATTGGCTATATTTCCATATTGTATTCCTATAGCATTGCCACCCACTTGGCTCTTATTTGACCCAACTTATTTTGCATCAGTAAAATCTTAATAGTTGGGTCGGGGATGATTACAAACACTTTATTCCTTAAGATGTAATGAATGAAATTATTGACTCCTCTAACCAATGTATATGCTTGATTTTCGACACTCATATATTGCAACTCAACATCTTTCAAGGGAGCACTCATAAATGAAATAGGATGTTCATCTCCTTGATCTATTTTTTGTGTCAACATACTAGTACATGAATGTTTTGAAGCAAATGAATACATGTACAATGGCTTGGCATAATCTAGACTTACTAACACTAGAGCCTCAACTATTGCTCACTTTATTTCTTCAAATTCTTGTTTCACCTCAACATTCCATTCCACTTTGGCATCTTTCTTTAACATCGCATTAAGAGGTTTAATGATTTCAACAAAACCAGTAATGAATTTTTTGACAAAATTAATCTTACCGAAGAATGACTTCATTTCCTTTTTACTTATGGGAGGTTGAATCTTCAATATGGCTTGAATGCACTCAAGATCAATGAATATTCCATTTTCTAAGATAACATACCCAAGCAACTTGCCTTCTTTGACTCCAAGAATGCATTTCTTCGAGATTATTGAGATGCCAAATTCTCTACACTTTTGAAACACCTTGCGTAGATCTAAAATATGAGCACCTCTTTTCTTTGAAAACATAGCCAAGTCATCCATATATATGATAATTCACATTCCTATCAATTCCTTGAATACAATATCTATTGCTCGTTGGAATGTTGCTCCTCCATTGATTAAACCAAATGCCATTCTCCTATAAGTGAAGGTTCCCAATTTTGTAGTGAAGGTTGTTTTGTGTCTATCTTCATACTAAACCATCACCTGATTGTAGCCTGAATATCCATCAAGGAAAGACACCATTTGGGAATCATTAACAATCTATAACAGCTCATCTAATGACGGCACTAGATAGTTATCCTTTTTTGATGCACAATTCATATTTTTGAAATCTACGCACAGTCGAATTTCACCATTATTCTTGTAGATTGGTACTAAATTTTCTACCCATGTGGAATTTCTAATAGGGAAAATTATACGAGTAGACAAATAATTCATCACTTCCTTCTAGATAATTAGCTCAAGCAATGCATTTATCATTCTTTGTCTTTTCCTAAATGGCTTTACATTAAGTGGGATCATATGTGTAATAATTGATCTATCATATGTCTTGAGATCCTCATAACTCCATGTTATAATATACTAAGATACATGTAATACATCAATTATCTCTTTCTTCTCTTCTCAGGTGCAAACCTTACCAATAAAGACATTCATCACATCTTCTTCAATACCCATGTTGTATGTGTCACATTGATTATCTATTGACTCCTTCCTGGTCGATTGATTTTGATCCCTTATTTTTTCAAAATAAAATATCCTTTTGAGATGTACCATTCCTCTTGGTATTGTTTTGGTCTTTAGATTAATAACTCCTTCCATATCAAGTTCTACTTTATCAATAATCTTTAAAGCAAAAACATTTGAACTGCTAATAAAATCCAAAATATGCTTATCATCCTCAAATACCTAAAAATTGGTAACACTCTCAGGTAGTGAGGGGGTTGGGGTGAGCTCCACTATGACTTCTTCAATCTAGATAATGAAAATGGTTGCAAGGTACTATTTTCTTGAGCTAATGCATGAGTAGTCTAGTTTTTTTCTTTCGGGAATCAAATGAATGTTGAATGCATCAAACCCCTCTATCAAGTCTCATACTCTATGCCTGTAGTTGGTCAACTTTCTATCATGACATGAGTATTGCTTCTTGGCCTGCTTTACAACCTGTTTTGAGTCTCCAAAAACTTGCAAGGCCTTGAATTTCTTTCACAACACCATCAATAATCTGTGCACTAATGCCTCATATTTTGCTACATTATTTGTTCAAAAAAATTATAATCTATGTGCTAGGAAAAAGTTCTAACCAATAGGAATAATTAATTCAAAGTCTACACCAGATCCCTGTCTTGATTTGGAACCATCAAAATATAATTTCTAGAACTTGTTCGAGCATATACCTTTTGAATTCATAGACATGCCTCGTTCTTGGGTAAAGGATCAATTTTTGGATCCTTCTTTTCACCTTATGGTTTATTCTATATTTTTTTATCACCAGTTTTGACTGCTACTGAACTGATTTGTCTTTTAATTTCATCTATGACAGTTTGGCAGAGGAAACACTAAAATTCAGAGTGAGAATCATCATCTACTATGCACCATCTAGGCAATAACAACTTGTTGAGGTCCATCCTACCACCAAGATTGACTTGATAAAAAATAAAATCTTCATGAACTCTTAGAAACTTTCAAGTAGCCCAATGTTTCCATCAACCTGTGGATCTTCATCATCTGATTCAATTATCACCTCAATATTGTTAGTAAGTCGAGTGAGGTCTTTATGTATATCATGTAACATTAAAACCTCTTCCATTTCTTTTTCTTCATCTATAGTTGTAACCGAGACATAATTCCCCAATAGATTTTCTGCAAATAGCACTTTGGTTGTTGTGTTATTATACTCAATGATCATAAACCTCATCCTTGGCTCACACTCTATATGAATCTAATTGGGAATTCCTTTCCATGGGAGCCACATGTGATAATTTTCAATATAAACATAACCATTGAGTGCTCTTGTGAACTCTCTACCTAAAATCATTCCATATGTATTAGGAATATCAGCCACCTAAATGTTAATCATTTATTGCACTCGTGGGTTAGATGCAACCTGCATTACAATTATGTTTAATTCTCCAACCACACTCACCTTCATCTTATCCAATTGAGTGACCTTTCATTTGGAGGGAGTGGGAGTGATGCCTAATGCTTTACATACTAATAATGGCATAACATTCGTGGAAGCTCCAAATTCCAATAAATAATTGTGCAAATTCTTTCCAAATAAACAAATAGTAATCAAGAAAGGAGGTGTTTTAGGTTTCCCTTGAAATAAACTCACTCAGACATCTTCCTAAGTAGCTTGAGTCTGATCCTTCTCCTTTCCCTTGTCTTTAGTTTTCACTTGAGCTTCATCCTTAGCTGACTATTTTCCTTGGTCCTTGGTTGGTTGTTGAGTTTGTATTTTTCCTATAATCTCTCTGATAACTAGTTCATTCTCAACCAGTACTGAAAGTAACCTTATTTGCAATTGTATCATGTGAAGTCTTAGGGGGTGGAATCTTGGTCAAGGATCTAAAAAAATAATTCCTAATTGTAGGAACCCTTAATAATTCAAAAGCAAAAAGATTGTTGGCACTTTAGGATAGGAAGGATTATTGCTTGCATTAGGATTCGTAGGTATATTGAGATTGTTCAGGGGAATGGAAGTAGTCAAAGGGACTCAATCCTGCCTGTTTCATAAATTATTAGGGTGTGGAACTTGATGAAACATCAAGAATTCCTCCTCCTTTTTCTCCTCTTCATCTCTAGGACCATTATCAATAGTGTCACCATTCTCAAATATTTGGGATAAGGTTTCTTCATTTCAAACATCCTTAGTTTTAATACCATCTTCAACAGACTCCTCCTTAAGAAAAAAAATTAACTTATAGGAAAAGGGGCCTAGCTCAACACTAAGATTGACTAAATAATACGACTAAGGGTACAATATCACACCCACCTAAACCATCACTTCTCATACTATTTTTCACCTCCATTTGAAATATTGCAGCAACTCTTTAGAATTTCGGACAGTGAAGCTCATAATGGTTGTTCGTTTGATGAATTTTGCACCATCCTAACAATGCAATCTCAGCTAGATACACTCCACTTCATGATTTTTTTGGATTTTTGGGTGGATCCAATGGTGTGGGGACCCCTCGATTATTGGCCCTTGTATTCCAGGTTCTATTTTTTCTTGGGGCTTGTATCCTTTGAATTTTTTATCCAAAACCTTGTCCTCATTCAAAATAATGTCTTGAGCTTTGTCCCAAATCAAGATTTTCTCAACTGTAATTAGCTTGGATAATCCTCTATGAAGCTTGTAGTTGATTGTTCTGATTCCTTAGATAAGTAATTTTTGTGGTTAGCTTATTCACTTGTTCAACCAACTCATTTATTCACTATTTTTCTATTTTTTTTTTGCTAGGAAAAAATTATGTAGATAAACTGAGTGAGTTACAAAATATCACTTTTTGTAAGTGTAATGTCACAGAATTGCACCTAGGGGAAATTCCATATTTTTGCATCTTTCCTAGCATTTATGAAACCTTAGAAACATTAATGGAAAAATACCATGAGTTAGAATTTCACGATTCATAATCTATGTGGACACATGGTGAAACAACAAAAGCCTAACAAGGCGTTTTCTGAAAACCTAGGCTTTTTCTGCCTATACAGTGCATGGATGTTTGTTCAGTGTGCTAGTGTCCTAGTAGTTTTTGGAGTCTGAAACAGTGAACCTAGAACCATGACCCTTGCAACACGTGCTTTGGCGGTTAGGTCTTGAGTGAAACAACTCTGTGTCACCCTTGTGTTAGAACCTAAAAAATCCATAAGAAAAAGTAAGGGTTTCCCATTTTAGTCTAAATTTTCCATCAATACCCTAAGGGATTTTATTTATTTATACCCTTTTCCTATCTTTCTCTTATAATATTTCACTTCACCGCATTTCGTAAAGCTAAGAAAACCCTTCAGCATTTCCATATTAGTCATTTTTATAAGCCAACGCTTTTACCACTATATCGCGGCCCCTTTCAAGGTGGCTTGCGGTGGTGACAACAAATAGGTAGGCATAAAGTGTTCATCATGGTACCACATGTGGTTAAACCATAGACTGCTATGGCCATGGTTGCGGTCGACAGACACCGAAGGAGGTCCACCGCGGTACCACCGGCAGTTATCTCACAAACCGTGGTGGTTAAGGTGGACAATTAATGAGGCAACCGGTAAGGCGGTGGAGGGTGATGGTTGAGCGATGAATGAAGTTAGGCAAAGCAAATACCACAATACCACTGGCGGTCATCCTGAAGAC
The DNA here is from genome assembly GCA_007115665.2 of Sequoiadendron giganteum. NCBI lineage: Eukaryota > Viridiplantae > Streptophyta > Pinopsida > Cupressales > Cupressaceae > Sequoiadendron > Sequoiadendron giganteum. The sequence continues at coordinate 37,721,530 of CM021106.1, read as the reverse complement.
CGTGGTAGTGCAGTAGAGATGGAGATAGCCGTCGTGGTGAACAGAGTTAAACGACATGAAGCAGTTAATGAGTTGCATGGTAGATAGTTAGGAAGCAGTAGAGATAATAGCTAGCAGCTACCATGG
>CM021106.1:37699996-37712798 GCA_007115665.2 Sequoiadendron giganteum | reverse complement strand
TTGTTGCCATGAGAGTTTGTATTTATGATTTCTAGATTAGCTTTCTTTCAGTCTAATGTCTCCTCAGTGTGTTAGTTTATAGTTTAATTAATCACACATTTTCTAACCACACAAGCATAAAGCCTAACAACACTCTCCAAATTTAGGATCTAGAAAAAATACTTTTATCAAATGTAGTGATTCAATGATGCTTTCAATCTTAATCTAACTTAGATTTAAAAGAAAGATCAAAAGATGAGGGTTTAGAGAGATATCGAAATCTAAAACCTAAGATCAATCATGTAAACAATTCAGCATATAAGGTGGAAAAATCCTCAATGACTAATTATTTCTTAACCAAGATAAAATCCATAGTATCACAGAAATAGTGCAATCTTCAAAGGAATATAAAGATTTTTAGATTGTGAAAAATTTAACATACACCCAAATCTGAATAATATGCAAAGAATTCACAATTGAACTAATGCAATACTTGGCTTAGACTAACTTTGCACAACAGTTTACTAGTCAGCAAACCACCAAAAGTATGAGCAGTGAATTCATCAAACACCCGCAATACTTCACCATCAATACTAGTATGCAAAGGATACTCTCATATGGAAGGAATTGACTTTGAAGAAAATTTTGCTCTTGTTGCAAAAATTGAAGCTATGAGACTCTTTCTTGCTTATGTTGCTTTAAAATGCTACAAATTTTATCAGATGGATGTCAAGTCAGCATTTCTAAATGGTGAATTAGAGGAAGAGTTGTATATTGAACAACCTGATGGATTTCAATGGATAGATCAAGGAGATATGGTTTGTTGGTTGAAGAAAGCATTATATGGACTCAAACAAGCCCCTAGAGCTTGGTATGCCAGATTGGATAAGTACTTGTTGAAGCTTGGATTCAACAAAGGTATTGTTGATAGTAATCTATATTTCAAGATTGATGATGATAAATATTTTTTGTGGAAGTCCTTGTTGATGATATAATTTTTGGAGGAGATGATGTTTTGTGCATAAAGTTTTCTAATGAGATGCAAAATGAGTTTGAGATGTCAATGATTGGAGAGTTGAAATCATTTTTGGGATTGCAAATTACATAGGTAGATAAATGGATCTATATATCTCATTCCAAGTATGTGAGAGAACTACTAAAGAAGTTTTGTATGGAAGATTCAAAACCAATCGGTACACCCATGGTGATTGGATGTAAGTTGACACAAGATGATGATTCTCCCAAGGAAAATCAGACTAGATACAAATCAATGATTGGTGGATTGCTTTATTTGACTCAAACTGGACCATATATCATGAATTTTGTATGCATTTTTGCTAGCTTTCAAGCCAATCCTAAGGAATCTCATGTGACTGTTGTGGAGAAAATTTTAAGATACTTGAAGTGAACAGTTGATTTTGGCATGTGGTATCCTAAAGATGATGATAGTCCTAGAAACCACCTGCAATTTATTTAACATATTGTTGAGGTCGGCATGATAGGGGGTTGGAACAAACCTTAATCTCAAAGAAATTGATTCAATTCATTTTCATATTTTTTTCAATATATTATTCCAATCAATCTTTGATTCTTGATACTTCTGCATGATGGTGATATACATAGCATCATCTTCTAAATAATTTTCAGTTATAAGACCATATTTGACATGTAGGTAAAAGTCATTCCACCATTGCTTCAGCATGTCAACCTTGATATAATCTTAGTTTTTTCCCAGTCACTTCCAAAAACAAGGTGCAACCATGAATAATATCATCTAAATTGCTATGCATTTTTGGGACCTATTCAAGTGCTCCATCCATTATCTCTCTGTTGAAATTGAAAGCTTCAATCCACTCCCTAGGATTATCTATTGCAAGTGTTGTATCCTACAAAGACATAATTCTATCATACAACTATAATATTTCTCCAATCAATGGGATACCTTTTTGGTATACACCTGCTATCCAATCCTAACAAACCTAGGCTAAAGTTTTCATCTTCTCAAGCTCATTGATTACATCCTTGGATAAAATTTTGGGTTGTGTAGATGTACATGTTGGATGTTGTGGTTGATTTTCTGATACGTGGTTTTCATTGATGTCAACACTATTAGCTTTAATGTCTTTAAGACTGTATATGTCAAGGATATTGAGAAAATTGTAATAAAATATATTATAGGTTGTCTATGAAGCAATGAAGATCAATATGGTAGAAATTTTAGTATATTCATAGCGAGGTGTTGTGGATTAAAGGATTTGTTCTCAAACCTATCTAGTTTCTACTCCGAAAATTTCAGAGGTGCCCATGAATATTTGAGTAGGTTATAAGTTTATGTGTTCTAATAGCTATTTTGTTACTGCAAATGGTGTTCACGGAAGAAGATAATGTGATTTTGGTAATCTGAGTTCTTGTGTAAGTTCTTGTGGTATTCATGGATGTTTCTAGACCATGTTCTATCTATGTTGCACATCTGAATTGATCGTTGTGCTCGCAATACAAGATTTTCTCTTGCGTGTTCATGTTTCAGATGTTCATGGCCAACAAGGTGTTTGAAGCATTTTGTGGATCTTCAAGGAAGAATCTTTGAAGGTTTTTTGTGTTCGATAACATTTTTTTGGGTCTCTACTATGTTGTGGTTGACCTTGGTTGATGCACATTGATAATCTTTATTGTTTTGGACCAACATTTTGCATTCATTCTATTATTTTTCTGAAGCCGAAAGAAAGTAATATAATTTCTTGTTGCAGACATATATAAGTAATTGTTTCTTCATTTGAGATGTATGTGTGAAGTGTAAGATGTGAAGTATGTGAGTTTTATGTGTGAAAAAGGTTCAGATCATTTGAAGGTAGAGCAGAGTGTGAAGAAGAGTGAAAGAAAGCTAAGAAGTGCTTGTGAGCTTAACCGCAATTGTACTCAAGCATTAGTAGATGCTACTTTCTCAGTTCAAATTCTTCAGATGGATTTGACCTGAATGTATTTTTTAAGACAGTGAGTCTTCCTTTGAGCAGTGAGCTCTAGGTAGTGTGATTGAATGCATGTGCATTCCCCATATATTTTTCTTATACTTTTAACAAGGTATAACTTGTGGATTGACCTCCAACGCATTTTTTCCCCTAACAGGGTTTCCACACAAAAATCTTGGTGTTATGTGTGTTTTTGATGTGTTGTTAATTCATGTTTTCATTGTTATTAATCAGATATGAGATTAAAGATTAATAAGTCTAATAAGTTTGAAAATTTTTAACAAATGATTCACCTCCTCTCTCAATTGTCTACCCTTGTGTTGCCAATAATTGGTATCAAAGTAGGTTCCCTAGAAGAATTTTAACATCTTGAGGTGATCGAGGATGGCGACATACCAGAAGGATAGTCTGAGATTTGATGGAACAAATTATTCTCTGTGGAAGACTCGAATGGAGTGTCATCTAAGATGCATTGGTGAATCCTACTGGAACATTACATGTAATAGGTATGTTATTCCTCATAATGGTCCTACTAATACTGCTGAAATTAGGGATGTTGAATATAACATCAGGGCTAAGGAAGCATTGTTGAGTGCTTTGACTGATTCTGAGATGACAATTTTTATGGATCTGAGAACTGCTTATGAGATCTAGAAAGAGTTGAAAACTTTATATGAAGGTAATGCTAATGTTAAGATGGCTAAGCTACAGTGTCTGAAAGGAAAATATGAACTATTGAAGATGAGAACTGATGAAAATATTGCTACTTTCATGCAAAGAGTGAATGAACTTGTGTGTGGTATCAGATGTGCTAGTGGACAGGTGGTAGAATCAAAGATTGTTGCTAAAGTTCTTAGACCCTTTCCGGATGTATAAAAAATAAATGCTATAGCCATTGAGGAGTTCTGAACTATGACAAATATAACCAAAGATATGTTGGTTGGTAGACTTACTACTTTTGAGTTGAGTGAATTTGATGATGCCCTTCCTAAGACAAAATTTGCATTTAAAGCTACTAGTTCTAAGAGAGATAAGAAGAGATATGATTTGGGTGAAATTTCTTCTAGAAAGGTATTCAGATATGAGGAAGGAATGAGACATATTGAAGAAGAAGAAAGAAAATTGAATGAGCTTGAAGCACTTATTGTCAAAAGGGAAGCCAGAGGAGAAGGTAAGTATAAAGGAAATCTTCTTATTAAATTTTTTTCTTGCAACAAGATAGGTCATCTTAAATCAAGGTGTCCAAAAAGATTTCCTAATCCAAGACCTTACAAGCCCAAATTTCAAAAGAAGTGTTACTATGTTGCTGATGAAGTTGTGACAGATGATGAATCTGACAAAGGGAATGGAAGTGAAGATAAGTTTGCATTTATTACTATCAAAGAAAATAATCTTGTGTCTACTAAATCTGCTAGTTTTACAAATATGGAGAAAGCTCTAGCTGCACGAGTTGAGGAAAAAGATGAATGGGTTATTGATAGTGGATGTGTTGATTGTGAAAATGACACAAACAACGTTAAAATAGAATAATTCTACTCTATTTCTCCTGAAAAAGAAAGACAACATGTAGTGGCCTAACTCCCAAGGTCCTGGTAGTTGGTTCTCAACTGTTTGGTGTCACTCAATTGGTTCATGCAACTGTAATGTTCAAGGGGCCTATGCTAGTAAAAGATTCAAGCAATGACTCATTCTATCAAACTGTTTTGGTAAATCAATGGTGTTTCAAATAAAAGAAAAAGATAGATTTAAGGGTAAAACGAGTAAGTATGAATCAAATTTATATAATATCCAGACATATATCTTTAAATAATGAATGTTCTTCCAATCAAATCAAGAAAACCATAAGATGACACAATCTATAGATAATCTATACCACTGCATACATTTTAGGTGCTTAATTAACTTCACAATCACACATCACAAATAGTTCAAGGACTTTCAAAACAACACACATTCATTCATCATCAAGATTATAGATCAACAGACTTTAATAACTTCAATTCAATGATAATCTAACAAGATAATCTTTAAATCTGGTTTCTTCTAATGACTTTCATCACATAAGAAACTATCATGCTTCAGCACAATCACTGGCATTCATATAGATTATAACTTATCAGCCTTATCAAATCAAACAACTCAATGCTAACTCCATATTGCGTAAACCTGTAATTCTATTAACTGTAAAAATATCAAGTACAAAGTATCTCTATAAATCACTATAAAATTCTATCTCCTAATCCTAGGTAAGCCAATCCTCTTCTCAATTAGCCGACCTTTACAATATGATACCCATCGGGCATTTATAGATATACAAAACCTAAAACTCCCCTTCTATTTTAGGCTATCCACCCTTTTAGGAACTAGATCAATTTGATCTTGAGTTCTTAGATTTAGACATTCAATTTAACTAAAAATAGAAGATAGAAGAAAAGAATAGTCATGCACCCCCAAGACTATCAGTGTTGTATGCATGCAACATGCAAGGAAGATAAAAATCATGCATGCGAAGTTGGATCTGCAATGAACTCATCGTAGCTGGTGAAGACTTGTAGTAAAGTATTTATTTCCGGCCCATCAATCCAGTTATCTTCAAATTTGATCTGATCCAATTCTAGTGCAGCAAACTCCCTTATACTTCTCATTTTTATCAACTCTCTCCCAACAACTTTTATTTCTTCCTTCTAATCCACTAGTTGATCTATTACCAACTCTTCTCCATCATCCTCTTTCTGCATGAGTCCTTTGAACCTTTCATCCCACTTCTCTTTAATTTGACTCAAAGGCATGCCTTCTTTTGTCAACACATTTACATCTACAATAATGGCAATGACTTCCTCTACCTCTTCCAATTGCTCGGTCAAATTATTAATAGACTCTTGATTTTCATTCTTATGCTTACATAAAAAGTTAGTTCTAAACCGGAGTATACGAGAGGTTTTCTCCATAATATCCTTGTTATCCTCCTCAAGTATTGATTGCTCCAATAGAGTAGTTAAAGGCAATGCACTCACTCTTTCCAATTTCTGACTGTACTCTTTGTATTCTTCTTCTTGTTTTTCCGATGCCTCAATATATTGATGTATCTCTTTTATTAACCCTTTTGTGTCCTTGTAGGCTTCAAAACCTTTAACCAAAACTTCAGCCACCTCCCTGTTTAACTTGTCTACCGATCAGTCTATCATCTCAGATTTGCCTCTTACCTGCACCAAATCGTCTACCTCCTTTTTTCTTAACAAAATAGGAGTCTCAATGGCTGCTTCTTGTTGTGATCTTGGAGAGGAGACATTCTTCAAGAATGAATGTAGTTGATCTAATTGAGCTTTAAGCTCGTCCTTCTTTCACTTATCCTTGATCATTCTTGACTTGGTCATTGAAACCACCACATCAATTAAGTTCATTTGCTGATTCCTAGTGGGTCTTCCCAAGTTGACAGTACTCAACTGATAATCCGTTAGCTACATGTCCCCTACCTCCTTTTCTATCATTGGCATGGCACATTCAGCAACAATTTCTCCTTTGTCTGTGAGTCAGGTAGAATGTAAGATCTTAGCCTTCTTCTTAGGCCTTTCCTGCTCAATCCCCTTCATCATATCCTCCCAATTGAGAGGTTGTGGAGGTGTTACTGCCCTCTTTTGCAGGTCCAATTTTAGCCAAGTGGGAGCACTTGGAGTAGCAGCCATCACAGAGGAAGAGGGAAAAATAGTAGAAGGTGGCTACATACTTGCTTGAGATTGGGAGTCAACCCTCAATTTCTCTTGTTGCTCTTGCACTATATGCATCTGCACAAGTCTCTCAGCTTCTTCCCTATCCTTTTGTTCTTGTATTTTCTTGTCTTCTTCTTCTTTCCTCAACCTCTCTTCTTCCAACCGATCCTTTTCCACTTTTTCCTTCTCTATTCTTTCTCTTTCTAGAGCTTCCCTGTCTAATTTCTCTTTTTCCAAAGCCTCTAGCCTTTCTTTTTCTAACCTTTCTGCCTCCGAAGCTTTAATCTTTTCTACCTTTTCTTCTTCTTCTTGTCGCTTCTTCACCAGCTCTCTGACCTTCTTTTCCTTCCTTATCTTTTCCGCTCCTTCCTCTGCAAGTTTTAACCTAGCAACCAAGATTTCCTTTTCCCTCCAGTTCCTTGCTTTCTCTTCCTCAAGGTCATTAATTTTTTGTATTAATTCTAACTTTTCATTCTCTGCTTTAACTTTGAGCTCTTGTTCTTGTTGCCTCCTTTGCTTCTCTACTTCATCAGTTGTTGCCTTTGTTTCAACTTGTTTTTCCTTCAATTGTTGCTGGTGCAATACAGCATCAGCTTTTACCTTAGCATCAATTTACTTTTGTTTCTTTGTTGTAGCCCTTGCATCAAAATCTCTTTTGGCATCCTCAAACAACTTCCACTGATCTTTGGGTGTCAAAAACTGCTCCATGTCCTCTTCTAGAGCCATGTTCTCTTGCATATCCTTTTCTGACAGGGTCTCATCTGAATCTGTCCCAACCTCTAGAACTTCTTTCTCCATTTCTTTTCCCTTGTCAGCTTCAGCCATGCTATGAACAGCTCCTTCTCTTATTTCTTTACTCTTCTTCCTTGTAATTCGGACCTGAGCGGATGATTCACCTAATGTAGGTGTTGAAACAACAAATCCTACTAGAACATCTCCTTATTGTGTTTCATCTTCATCATCTACCGCCTCAAGTTCTATCTCATTAATATCCAGAGGAAGGAATTCCAATGGCTCTTTGGGAGGTGTCTTCCTTTTAATCCTTTTGTACCCTTTACCCTTCTTAGGGGCTGATTCTTGAGGAGTTTGAGTTCTCAACATCAACCATTGCACACTCCTATCCAATACTATCCTTCCAATCTTCTTGATATCAATGGTTTCTTCAGCATTCCAATCAATGGGATCCAGACCCTTGGTGCCAATCTTCAAAGCTTCATAGGATGGATCCAATACAATTCCATCATCCACCAACGTGTCAGGAATGTTTTCTTTCATACCTAGCTCTGACATGAGTGAAACAGACAATCTTTCATAGTTCTTCTTCCTTAGATCATACTCATCATGTCGATCACTCTAGAAGTCTTCTAACAAGTTGAAATGTCTAGTGAACACTGAAGGCAATAAAGCATACATCTTCTTCTTTGGATCAAAATACTTCCGAGCTATGTATAATCCTAACTTCAATTGTATCAACTCATTACAAACCACCTTTGCTCCTACCAAGTGTTGACAACTATATTCACCCAACTTCATGGGAAACTTATGACATCCGGTTTTATGTTTGATTCCAAACCTAGCATTAACTCCAAGAGCTTGATACACAAACTCCATTAGCACTATCCTGTTACTGCAACACCTTGGAAGCAAGTGTGGGTGGCCTTCAAAACCAAATAACTTGAAGTATGTGCATTTTGGGTACTGAATGTACCAACATCCCCATTCAGTAATAAACACCATGGCTTCTTGACTCAACCGATATCCTGCATCTCCATTCAATTGGTTGATGATCACATATAAAAATGCATCTTTGACTCTTCTGAAATGAGTCTCAGCAACTTGAAGAGACAACTGATCATAGTGCTCCCATACCCTCTTCTGTCCATCTAAGGCTCCCATTATGCCCACTCTGTTCAAACCTGGGAACACAACTAATCTTGTTGCTACATATACCACATAAGAATTCATAAAGAAACACTTGGTTTGTCTGAAATTTGTCAATTGATCATATATGGCATCAGAGACAATCATTGGCCAATCAAACTGTTGGGCTCCATTTAAGATTGTTTGGATGAAAGGAAACATCCATTCCTTGAACCGCAATGTATCCCTCTTCCCAAAAATTCTTGATAGCATCATGATTAAATCAGACACCTCCTTATAAAAATCTGCCCTCTTCGGCTGATCTGCAAGTTTACTTAACGACTTCTTTTATGTATTTAACCACTTCTCGTTTAGATGAGACTTATTGGAATCCTTATGCTTGCTATACTTCTCCAAAGCCTCTGCCTTAGTTAGCTGCATGAAGTTCTTGGGATTCAGAACACTAAATATATTTTGAAACATCAGAGGAGTAAGATCAATAATCACATTATTTTGTGAATCCATGTATAATCTTGTAGCAATATTGCAAGCACTGGGTACTGTTAAGATCAACTTCGGGCATTGGATTGACAAAGGAAAAAAAGTAATATGAGCCAACCCTGACTCAAAAATCCTCTTCATTCTTGGCATTGCATCCTCATTGAATTTTTCAGCATATGTCTCCTTAAAGTTGTACTGGCCCAAGTTGGTATCAGTGATGTCTGCCCAATCGAATTCCACCTTGCTTACCTTCACAACTGGACTCCTATGATTATACCTCAAGGTATAAGGTAGTTGTTCTGGCTTTAACTTCTTTGGTTTTGGTGATGCCTTTGATGTTCTGGCAGGCTGGTTCCTTCGAGCAACTTCCCCTAATGTTCCTAACATCTTTCAACTTTCCTAAAAGCAAACCTCTAATTAGATCTTTAGATATCATCATAAAACATGCTTAAACAAACCATACCTTTCATATATGCACCGGAGGTAGAACTAGGCAGAAATATGATCTAAAACAATCTCTTTTACAATACTGTCGGACTCAGAGTCAAAACCGATATAGTTACTTCACTAACAATAAACGGGCTCAAAGTCAAAATCGAGAAGGTGATCGGAACCGGAATCAAAATCAAAAAGGGATTTGGTTTTCTTTAGATTTTTCATATTTTCATTTTCTATTTCCATTCCGCCTCTGCCTCCATCTAGGTTATCATTATTTTGAAAGAAGACCTCTCATTATACGCAGAGCTGGAAATAGGATGAAAATGGAATCGATTACTTTTGTAAAACAGAATTCTCAAGTTCACGATCGATTTTGATCCTGCCTCTGCCTAGATTGACCATGACATCATCATAGATTTTGTTGATTTAACACATAACTTCATGATTAAAACCGAGGTCATTTAAAACGAAAAGGGGCTTTAAAAACACTACATTCATATGACCATGGGGAACGACTGCATTTCTAAGCATCATATTTTAACCCTTAACTGTGATCACTGAAAGACACAAAACCCTAATCTAACAAACCTGATAAAAACTAGGGCACGGGTTTTAAACCTTACCAATTACCAGAACAAAATACTCAACAAAACCCTAAGTAAAAATGATAAATCTAGTCTACCTCACTGTAGATCCTTAACTTTAACCAACACTATTCAAAAACCCTAATTTAATCTAATCTTACTGCAAATCAAAACATTACAATGCGATCATGACTAAAACATGAAAATGACCACACTCTAAAAAAAGAATCAAAAATGACAATACAAGAAACCCAAAATAAGCAAACAAACGAAATAAAACAAGAACCTACTCGTACAACCATACCAAGAAATCAAAATCTATTTAGAATGAAATGATTCAAAGCACGAGTAGATATAAAGCCAAATGCCACAAACATGATAGTAAATAAACAAAGAACAATAACAATAAGAAACCCTACCTCAAACGCAAAAGAACCCAACTAACCTTCTAAACTGATTCACACACAATGATATTCCTCTTCTCCAATCCTTTTCGCTCATATGAACTCTATCGCTGCTCTTTCGTGTTCCTTAATCCTTTCAGAATGATAATAATGATTCATTTAACCCTTAATGAAGGTAAAAATGAATATTTCTACCTACACGAGCAACTGCCATTAATGCTTTAAACATAGTAAAGGTGGAGTCAAAATTGAAAGAGAATGAACACTTCTGTATAGTGTAACTCTAGTCAAAAAGTCAACGATCCAAAAGTAGTGGGGGCGGGATCAAAAATGGAAACTGATTCAAAAGTTTAAGAAATTTCCAAACTTCATTCCCATCCCGGATCCAGTTCCCCTAACTAAATACCAACAAAACCAAATGCAAAAAGTAAAGAAAAATACTAACATAATAAAACTAAACATAAGGACTTAGACTAAAAACAAAATACAAACAGCGGAGGCGGGGGCGGAATCGATTATGATTTTGCAATTCTTGATAAAGACCAACTAAACACCTGCTCCAGCTCCGCTTCTGCTAAAGAAAAAACAAAAGCAAAAAGAAAAGGCTATCGGGATGAGAACCAAAACAATTTTCAAAAGAAATTTCAGAACCTGATTCAGTTCTGACTCTGATTCCGACGGGCCAAACCAAAAAACAAACAAAGTATTAGAAGTAAAATAACTCCAAATTTGTTAGTAAAACAAAAAAGGACAAAGAACAACAAGGGGGACCCATTTTGACCAAGGCAAAATATGGGGTGGTTATGCAAGGCATAACAAATGGCGACTCGGGTAGGAAAATGGTTTACCCATTTTCAAGATACCCAAAGAAAATTTCAATCACCCAAAAATTATTGTCTTATAAACACTTTAACTTGAATAAGATTAGATATACTTAGGATAATTTTGAGTTGGAATCTCAAATGTATGTGCTCATGAGTTATTTCTAAATTTGAGTGTGTGCTTATATTGTGCATCATTCTTCATAGATACTTTCTGTACTCTTTGAACCACCATACCTAAAATTCAAGCTACATGAGTTGAGTCTTTTAACTATCGTGCAGTAAAATCCTGGGTATTGGTCCACTGCTAGACAAGTGTCCATAGCCCCAATGAAGATGCCTCTAGTTCTCACAAATCATGGCTCTACTACCAGCTAGGAGTCCATAGCCCTCATAGAGATACTTGATTACCCACTTGATATTGAGCTTTCCTTTTCTTTCTTTCTTTTTCTTTCTCTTTTTTTTTTTACTTGTGGAAATTCTTTCATGCATCTTTCTCAATACTCAGATTCAATGAATCTAAAATGTGGGTTGAGAACTACAATGGATTTCATGATAGTCTTGGAATTGGATTTTTCACTTGAATCAAAGGTAGAGTCATTCTAAAATAGATAGGCACCTACTCATGCAGATGTTTTATCTAATTTGGTGGCAGATTCTTGGTGACAATGCATGAGATATTCACAATGTATCTTCTTATATTTAAATAACTTCTCAAACCCAAACTAGAATGATCATAAAATATAAGTTTCAGAATGACATCCTTTTCAATGATGATAATGAAAATACCTAAACCAATTTATCTCCTAGTACCAATAGTATATTTTGAATAACAACCCCAAGTCTTGAGATGGACAAAAGAAAAATCCCCAACGAAACAAAACTCAAACAAAATAAACAAAAAAAAAACAAAGAAACAAAGAAAAACCAAAACAAAACAAAGACTTAATTGCATATGATACAGTATAATAGATTCTCCTCCAAAAATATCAGACCTTCTATGCACCAAAATAGTGTTTGAGAAACTGACCATTAACTGGTAATGGAACAGGCTCTCCTGTTAAAGTACTTAAATGAAAAGAATTCTCGCCTAATATTTCAGCCACTTGATAGGGACCTAACCAAAGTCTATCAAACTTCTAGTGATCTACCTTCTTTTCTCTAGCCTTATCCCATAATAACACAAGATTTGATATTCTAAAGGCTTTTATCTTGGCTATTTTGTCAAACCAGCGTTTGACAACAGCCTGATGTTTAGAGAATTGCTACAAAGTAGCATCTCTTTGTTCTTCCATGTTCAAAAAATTAAGCAGTCTAACGTCAATCCTATCATCCTTGGAGTAAAATTCCTGCATAAAATTCAAAACAGGTATTTGTAAATGAATGGGAAAAAATGTATCTTGGCCATAGACTAATCTAAAAGGTGAATTCCCCAAGGCTGCTTTGATTCTAGTTCGATCTGCCCATAAGGCAAATCTCAACTGGGTGTGCCAGTCCCTAGGGTTTCTTTCTAACAACTTTCTTATAACTTCCAACAAGTTC
>CM021106.1:37664818-37699896 GCA_007115665.2 Sequoiadendron giganteum | reverse complement strand
TCATCATGTCGATCACTCTAGAAGTCTTCTAACAAGTTGAAATGTCTAGTGAACACTGAAGGCAATAAAGCATACATCTTCTTCTTTGGATCAAAATACTTCCGAGCTATGTATAATCCTAACTTCAATTGTATCAACTCATTACAAACCACCTTTGCTCCTACCAAGTGTTGACAACTATATTCACCCAACTTCATGGGAAACTTATGACATCCGGTTTTATGTTTGATTCCAAACCTAGCATTAACTCCAAGAGCTTGATACACAAACTCCATTAGCACTATCCTGTTACTGCAACACCTTGGAAGCAAGTGTGGGTGGCCTTCAAAACCAAATAACTTGAAGTATGTGCATTTTGGGTACTGAATGTACCAACATCCCCATTCAGTAATAAACACCATGGCTTCTTGACTCAACCGATATCCTGCATCTCCATTCAATTGGTTGATGATCACATATAAAAATGCATCTTTGACTCTTCTGAAATGAGTCTCAGCAACTTGAAGAGACAACTGATCATAGTGCTCCCATACCCTCTTCTGTCCATCTAAGGCTCCCATTATGCCCACTCTGTTCAAACCTGGGAACACAACTAATCTTGTTGCTACATATACCACATAAGAATTCATAAAGAAACACTTGGTTTGTCTGAAATTTGTCAATTGATCATATATGGCATCAGAGACAATCATTGGCCAATCAAACTGTTGGGCTCCATTTAAGATTGTTTGGATGAAAGGAAACATCCATTCCTTGAACCGCAATGTATCCCTCTTCCCAAAAATTCTTGATAGCATCATGATTAAATCAGACACCTCCTTATAAAAATCTGCCCTCTTCGGCTGATCTGCAAGTTTACTTAACGACTTCTTTTATGTATTTAACCACTTCTCGTTTAGATGAGACTTATTGGAATCCTTATGCTTGCTATACTTCTCCAAAGCCTCTGCCTTAGTTAGCTGCATGAAGTTCTTGGGATTCAGAACACTAAATATATTTTGAAACATCAGAGGAGTAAGATCAATAATCACATTATTTTGTGAATCCATGTATAATCTTGTAGCAATATTGCAAGCACTGGGTACTGTTAAGATCAACTTCGGGCATTGGATTGACAAAGGAAAAAAAGTAATATGAGCCAACCCTGACTCAAAAATCCTCTTCATTCTTGGCATTGCATCCTCATTGAATTTTTCAGCATATGTCTCCTTAAAGTTGTACTGGCCCAAGTTGGTATCAGTGATGTCTGCCCAATCGAATTCCACCTTGCTTACCTTCACAACTGGACTCCTATGATTATACCTCAAGGTATAAGGTAGTTGTTCTGGCTTTAACTTCTTTGGTTTTGGTGATGCCTTTGATGTTCTGGCAGGCTGGTTCCTTCGAGCAACTTCCCCTAATGTTCCTAACATCTTTCAACTTTCCTAAAAGCAAACCTCTAATTAGATCTTTAGATATCATCATAAAACATGCTTAAACAAACCATACCTTTCATATATGCACCGGAGGTAGAACTAGGCAGAAATATGATCTAAAACAATCTCTTTTACAATACTGTCGGACTCAGAGTCAAAACCGATATAGTTACTTCACTAACAATAAACGGGCTCAAAGTCAAAATCGAGAAGGTGATCGGAACCGGAATCAAAATCAAAAAGGGATTTGGTTTTCTTTAGATTTTTCATATTTTCATTTTCTATTTCCATTCCGCCTCTGCCTCCATCTAGGTTATCATTATTTTGAAAGAAGACCTCTCATTATACGCAGAGCTGGAAATAGGATGAAAATGGAATCGATTACTTTTGTAAAACAGAATTCTCAAGTTCACGATCGATTTTGATCCTGCCTCTGCCTAGATTGACCATGACATCATCATAGATTTTGTTGATTTAACACATAACTTCATGATTAAAACCGAGGTCATTTAAAACGAAAAGGGGCTTTAAAAACACTACATTCATATGACCATGGGGAACGACTGCATTTCTAAGCATCATATTTTAACCCTTAACTGTGATCACTGAAAGACACAAAACCCTAATCTAACAAACCTGATAAAAACTAGGGCACGGGTTTTAAACCTTACCAATTACCAGAACAAAATACTCAACAAAACCCTAAGTAAAAATGATAAATCTAGTCTACCTCACTGTAGATCCTTAACTTTAACCAACACTATTCAAAAACCCTAATTTAATCTAATCTTACTGCAAATCAAAACATTACAATGCGATCATGACTAAAACATGAAAATGACCACACTCTAAAAAAAGAATCAAAAATGACAATACAAGAAACCCAAAATAAGCAAACAAACGAAATAAAACAAGAACCTACTCGTACAACCATACCAAGAAATCAAAATCTATTTAGAATGAAATGATTCAAAGCACGAGTAGATATAAAGCCAAATGCCACAAACATGATAGTAAATAAACAAAGAACAATAACAATAAGAAACCCTACCTCAAACGCAAAAGAACCCAACTAACCTTCTAAACTGATTCACACACAATGATATTCCTCTTCTCCAATCCTTTTCGCTCATATGAACTCTATCGCTGCTCTTTCGTGTTCCTTAATCCTTTCAGAATGATAATAATGATTCATTTAACCCTTAATGAAGGTAAAAATGAATATTTCTACCTACACGAGCAACTGCCATTAATGCTTTAAACATAGTAAAGGTGGAGTCAAAATTGAAAGAGAATGAACACTTCTGTATAGTGTAACTCTAGTCAAAAAGTCAACGATCCAAAAGTAGTGGGGGCGGGATCAAAAATGGAAACTGATTCAAAAGTTTAAGAAATTTCCAAACTTCATTCCCATCCCGGATCCAGTTCCCCTAACTAAATACCAACAAAACCAAATGCAAAAAGTAAAGAAAAATACTAACATAATAAAACTAAACATAAGGACTTAGACTAAAAACAAAATACAAACAGCGGAGGCGGGGGCGGAATCGATTATGATTTTGCAATTCTTGATAAAGACCAACTAAACACCTGCTCCAGCTCCGCTTCTGCTAAAGAAAAAACAAAAGCAAAAAGAAAAGGCTATCGGGATGAGAACCAAAACAATTTTCAAAAGAAATTTCAGAACCTGATTCAGTTCTGACTCTGATTCCGACGGGCCAAACCAAAAAACAAACAAAGTATTAGAAGTAAAATAACTCCAAATTTGTTAGTAAAACAAAAAAGGACAAAGAACAACAAGGGGGACCCATTTTGACCAAGGCAAAATATGGGGTGGTTATGCAAGGCATAACAAATGGCGACTCGGGTAGGAAAATGGTTTACCCATTTTCAAGATACCCAAAGAAAATTTCAATCACCCAAAAATTATTGTCTTATAAACACTTTAACTTGAATAAGATTAGATATACTTAGGATAATTTTGAGTTGGAATCTCAAATGTATGTGCTCATGAGTTATTTCTAAATTTGAGTGTGTGCTTATATTGTGCATCATTCTTCATAGATACTTTCTGTACTCTTTGAACCACCATACCTAAAATTCAAGCTACATGAGTTGAGTCTTTTAACTATCGTGCAGTAAAATCCTGGGTATTGGTCCACTGCTAGACAAGTGTCCATAGCCCCAATGAAGATGCCTCTAGTTCTCACAAATCATGGCTCTACTACCAGCTAGGAGTCCATAGCCCTCATAGAGATACTTGATTACCCACTTGATATTGAGCTTTCCTTTTCTTTCTTTCTTTTTCTTTCTCTTTTTTTTTTTACTTGTGGAAATTCTTTCATGCATCTTTCTCAATACTCAGATTCAATGAATCTAAAATGTGGGTTGAGAACTACAATGGATTTCATGATAGTCTTGGAATTGGATTTTTCACTTGAATCAAAGGTAGAGTCATTCTAAAATAGATAGGCACCTACTCATGCAGATGTTTTATCTAATTTGGTGGCAGATTCTTGGTGACAATGCATGAGATATTCACAATGTATCTTCTTATATTTAAATAACTTCTCAAACCCAAACTAGAATGATCATAAAATATAAGTTTCAGAATGACATCCTTTTCAATGATGATAATGAAAATACCTAAACCAATTTATCTCCTAGTACCAATAGTATATTTTGAATAACAACCCCAAGTCTTGAGATGGACAAAAGAAAAATCCCCAACGAAACAAAACTCAAACAAAATAAACAAAAAAAAAACAAAGAAACAAAGAAAAACCAAAACAAAACAAAGACTTAATTGCATATGATACAGTATAATAGATTCTCCTCCAAAAATATCAGACCTTCTATGCACCAAAATAGTGTTTGAGAAACTGACCATTAACTGGTAATGGAACAGGCTCTCCTGTTAAAGTACTTAAATGAAAAGAATTCTCGCCTAATATTTCAGCCACTTGATAGGGACCTAACCAAAGTCTATCAAACTTCTAGTGATCTACCTTCTTTTCTCTAGCCTTATCCCATAATAACACAAGATTTGATATTCTAAAGGCTTTTATCTTGGCTATTTTGTCAAACCAGCGTTTGACAACAGCCTGATGTTTAGAGAATTGCTACAAAGTAGCATCTCTTTGTTCTTCCATGTTCAAAAAATTAAGCAGTCTAACGTCAATCCTATCATCCTTGGAGTAAAATTCCTGCATAAAATTCAAAACAGGTATTTGTAAATGAATGGGAAAAAATGTATCTTGGCCATAGACTAATCTAAAAGGTGAATTCCCCAAGGCTGCTTTGATTCTAGTTCGATCTGCCCATAAGGCAAATCTCAACTGGGTGTGCCAGTCCCTAGGGTTTCTTTCTAACAACTTTCTTATAACTTCCAACAAGTTCTTATTGGTGGACTCAGCCACTCCATTTCCTTGAGGGTAATAATTGGAAGAATATTTTAACACAATCTTATGTTCATAAGCCCATGAAATAAACTCAGCAGATGAAAAAGCAGGGCCATTATCACATACTAAAGCAAATGGAACTCCAAACCTGGTTGTGATGTTCTCCATTAGAAACTTGATGACCACCTCTGTGGTACTATTCTTGCAAGGTTGTGCCTCCGTCCAGCATGTGCAATAGTCAGTTGCAATCAAGATGAATTAATGCCCTGTAGAAGAATTTGGATTAATTACACCTACAAAATCAAGTGCCCATTGAGCAAAAGGCCTTACCTCATATACTGGTTGTAGGGGCATTACAGGATTTATTTCTCTAGGTGCAGAGGTTTGACATACATGACAAGTCCTACAATGTTGATGAGCATCTCTAAACACATAGGGCCAATAATAGCCTGATCTTAAAATTTGATGTGCCAAAGTATCAGTTGATCCATGTCCTGTCCCATGCCTTCCATGAAATTCACTTATAGCATGCTTAGCTTCTTGCTGATCTAAACAGCGTAGATATATTCCTTGAAAATTCTTCCTATAGATTCATCCCCTTTTGAGCATATAATGGATGCTCTTCATCCTCAATGCTCTCCTCTGAGTAGCATTCATTCCCTCTGGAGATTTTTTATTGAGGAGGAAGAAAACTAAATCTGTATACTAGGGATCCTTTGTGAATGATTAAACCGTGTATTGTTGGCAAGTAATACTTCTGTCTACTTCTGCCATTTCCTTCGACAAACCTTGGCCTTGAACAAGTTTCATTGGGTGAATCTCCAAGTCAAATTCTTGCAAGATGGCCATCCATTTCCCTCTTCTTTCCCCTAATTCACTTTGCATCAGGAGAGACTTCACAGCTGGATCTAGGACTATAGCCATAACCTGACTTTGAATTATGTAATGCCTAAACTTCTTTACTGCTCGTACCAAGGCAAAGGCTTGTTTTTGTAATGATGAATATCTTACTTCTGCATTCTTAAATGGAGAGCCCATAAAAGCAATTAGTCCCTCCTCATTCTCTTCTCTTCTTTATGTTAAAATTGTTGCACATGAATGTTCAGAAGCAAAAGAATAAATGTAGAAGGGCTTTAAATAATTTGGACTTGTCAAAATAGGTGCCTCAGATATAGATTGTTTAATCTGCATGAAAGCAGACTTAGCTTCTTCACTCCATTCAATCTTTGCATCCTTCTTCATCATTTCATTGAGTGGTTTGACAATCTCTGCAAACCCTATTATAAATTTCCTGACAAAATTGATCCTTCCAAAGAAAGACCTCATCTCCTTCTTGCTTCCTAGTTTTTTCAATTTCAAGATGGCCTCCACTTGGTTAGGATCTATGGATATTCCCTCCTTTGATATAATGTGACCTAAAATCTTTCCTTTAGAAACTCCAAATACACATTTCTTTGGGTTGAGAGAGACACCATTACTGATACACTTCTTTAACACCTTTTCCAAATTAGCAGCATGATCTTTTCTATTTTTAGAGAAGATAGTCAAATCATCAACATAAATGATTATACATTTCCCTATCAGATCTTTAAAAGCTACATCCATCGCCCTTTGAAAAGTAGCACCAACATTAATGAGACCAAAAGGCATTCTTTTGTAGGAAAATGTGCCCCATTTAGTAGTGAAAGCAGTCTTCATCCTACCCTCATGACTTACAAGGAACTGGTTGTATCTTGAATACCCATCCAAGAAAGACATCATCTGAGATCCATTGACCTTTTGCAATACTTCATTTAGGGAAGGTAATGGATAGTTGTCCTTCTTAGAGGCCTTATTTAAATTCCTGAAGTCCACACATAACCTGATCTCACTGTTCTTCTTCCTTATAGGAATTAGATTAGCCACCCAAGTAGAGTGTCTACCTGGAAAGATTATTCTTGTAGCCAAAAGTTTCTGCACCTATTTTTGAATTAGAGGCTCAATTAATGCATTGACCGGGCATTGCTTTTGGTGAAACGACTTGGCTTCTGGCTTAAGAGGAATTGTATGTGTGATGAAAGATGTATCAAAAGTTTTCAAGTCATCATAGCTCCAAGCTATTGCTTCAATATTCTGCTTCTAGCCCTTAATTATCTCATCCTTAATCTCCTGAGGATAATTCTTCCCTATAAGAACATTCCTTTCTAGACCTGAGTGAGTCAAATTAACTTGTTCATACTTACCTCCTTCACTCTTTGTAGGCATTCTTTGATAAGCTTGTGGATTTGAGTCAAATATTCTTTCTAATGCTATCATCCCTTTTGGGATGTTATTGCTTTTTAAATCCAGTATCCCTTCTAGATTGTCACTTTCTAGATTCCAGTCTCCCTGATCTCTGTCAGAATCATCAATTATCTGTTCCTCAAAAACATCAAAACTTGCCAAAAAGGCCAATATATGTTGATCATCATTAAATACCTGAAAGTGTCTGACATTATTAGGAATTGCTGGGACTGAAATAAATTCTACTGAAAATCTCTTTAGATTTGAATCTTGCATGGGCTCTAATGTACCAGCAGCAACAGCAAGAGCATCTGCTATTTGATTTGCTTCCCTTGGGATGAGAGTAATTCCAAAGGCCTCAAAATATTCTATTAAATTCCAAACCCTATTCCTATACACAGCTAATCTTTTGTTATGGCATGTGTATTGACTACATACATATTTCACAATCACCTCAGAATATCCCATCACTGTAAGATTAGTTACCTTCTTCTTATGAGCAAACATGAGCCCTCTTGCAAGTGCCTCGTATTCAGCCACATTGTTAGTGCAACCAAACTGCAATCTATAAAAAGCAAAATAAGTTTTTCCTTTCACATTGGTTAGTTCAATCCTTGCTCCACTTCCTGCTTTAGATTTAGAACCATCAAATTTAAGAGTCAATAACTGGTCTTTTGTTGGGAGTTCTTTCTTTTTAGAAGCAACAGGGTGGGACTCACTTGAGATGTGTGGCAGCTTGAACTTTTGTTGTTTTTCATAATTTGTGTTGGGGAGAGGCTTAGTTAAAGATTTTCCTAGGTCTTCAATTTGTTCAACAACTACTTCCTGAATGATTTCTTGGGTTGATTCACTATCCAATTCATCTTTCATCAATTCTTTTGGCATTGGTAAAGCATCTGGGGTAGGTGCATTGAAAAGGCACTATATTACCTTATTCTCTTCTTGAATTTCATAACATAAAACTGGTGTCTGCTCTACTGATGAGGAATTTTCCTTCTGAGAAGGGTTAAACCAAGTTAGAATGGTAGCATCCTTAACTTTGAAAGAGAACTCATTGATGGGAGTCTCAGATTCCTCCTGGTACTTTTATTGTGACTGATCTATATGACATAGAATATCTAGGCATGACTGACATGTTAACTCTGAATGATTATGATAGTGAATCCTACACCAATTAGGAAGCAATAAACTACTCAAATCAGTTCCTACTCCTAAAACCATCTTATCTTGTTGTAATTTCCCTATGAGAACCTATTGGTTGACGTGGATCATCGGGTCACTATGATCTAATTGTAATGTATCATCAGAACTAGCTATAGAGAAAGTAAGGACTTTCTCTTGTTTGTAAACACCTATCTCAGTCTCAAAGAATGCTAATTCATTAGGAGCATCATATTCCGTGATCATATGCTTAAGTCTAGGTTCACTTTCAATTCTTATCTTAGTTGCAACTCCTTTCCATGGTAACCACATGTGAGAGAAATCTAAAGATAGATATCCCCCTATGCTTTTCATCAGTTCTCGACTTAGGAACATACCATAAGTTTCTGGGATATCAGCTACTTGGATATCTATATAGGTCTGGATCCTTGGATCTGAACCAACCTGCACATGCTTGTTCTTTAACTCACTCACAACATTAACTTCAGTCTTATCCAACTAAATCACCTTTTTATTGGTTGGGATAGGACTCAATCCTGAATTCTTACAAATCGAAAAAGCCATGACATTCCCTGATGGTCCAGAATCTAATAAAAAATTGTGTAGGTTCTTTCCAAAGATTCTCAAACTTAACAGAAAAGGTGGGGTACTGGTCTTACCTTTATACATAGCTACATTTGTCTCCTTCGCGGGAGTCACTTACCTTTCCCTTTTAGGCAATCTGCCTCTTCCAAAGCCTTTAATACCACCTCCTGTTGAGCTGGGCACCACTTCATGATATCAAAGAAAGACAGTTATGTCTTTTGCCTTTGTAATTCTGTAACAAAATCAAACTTGAAATCATTCCTAACTTGATATTTAGGAAAAGGAGGTGGATTACCTCTATTTTGAGAATCAGATGGTTCCTTTGGTGGTGGTGGATTGTTATCTGCATTCTGGTTTGGTGGAACCATATTGTTCGGGGGTGCAAATGTAGCGAATGGCCCCTTATTCTGATTTCTTAGAAAGTGACCACCCTTAGATTGGAAAGCTTGAGCATCATATACATCTTCTTCTGGCTCGTTATCCCCTTGCATAGGGAATTAATATTTCTCTTCAATGGTTTCATAAGTCATCGCAGTGCTGACTGGCCCATTATCCTGATTGGAATTTCATGCTGGAGGATGGGCATCAGCCTGTGCAATTTTCACAATTTTCTCCATTTCTGGGAAATTGATCTTAGAATGTGCTAATGTATCATGCAGCCTACACCAATTGGTCATAAAATTCAAATCAGCAACATTAGCAGTATGTGATCTTTCCTCACCTGCTTGATAATTATGAGGAACTCCCCTGTTGTTAGGTCCAGTATTCCACTGCCTATTATTGTTGTTGTTATTGAACCTTTGATTATATCCTCTATTTCAATTTTGATAATTTTGATTTGAGGAGTTTTGACCCTGGAAGTTCCTATTGGTGTTTTGATTTTGGTTCTAATTAGAGTAATTGCCTTGATTGTTATAACCTCCGTGGTTGTTGTAATTCTAGTTTTGATTATGGGGAGGGTTCTTCCTGAGATGTGCCATGTCATTTGACATCTGAGAGAGTGTCTTCTTAAGAGTCTCTACCTCACTTGTGAGTTGACCAGTTTGTTCATTCTACACATTTTGGACTATGGCTGGAGAATGGACATGGGTTGATCTTCCCCGTTGTTGCAGTTGATTTTGAGGTTGTTGTTGTTGAGGTTAATGGGAGGAATCTTGTGTGCCATTTCCAAAGAAGAGCATAGTGGGTGGAGCTTGCAACTCAGATGCAGGTCCATATTGGGAATAAGACATCCCTAGGACAGTATTATATAACAGTGGATTAGGCATCTGATAATTCATAGGAGGCAGAGTTCCTCCTAAACCTCTAGATTGCAGACTTATTTGTTGTTGTAATTTGATAGCCAAATGATAAATTTTGGACATTGAGTCAATATCATCAAGTTGATAAGTTCTTTGTAAGAACAGGCCAATCAAAGTATCAACAACTCTCAAATATGCATGTATGACCATACCCTCTAGCACTAGGTGGGGCTCTTGTAGCCTATGATACATCCTTTGGAACCTAGTGTTGAACAAGGGAAATGGTTCATGATGTTCCTTCCTTATGGTGGAAAATTGGTGATATAATATTATAGGATCCACATAAACCTTGAATTGATTTATAAAAGCATTTTCTAAATCTGTCCAACCCAAAATAGATCCCTAGGGCAGATTTAGATACCAATTAAATGCCATATCTCCTAAACAGTAGGGAAGCAGTCTACATACCACATCTTGATGAGCAACCTGAGCTCGTGTGCAAGCATCCTTGAATGCTTGTATATGTTCCTCAACACTTCTTGATTCTTCATGCATGTATTTTGGACATAATCTCTTTGGGTTCTTTGGTAAATCATGGAATCCCCCAGGAATAGTCCCTAACGGGGAGGGATTATTCACAAAGTAAGCCATCGATGGGAGTGGTTGGATAGGTGGTGTTATAGGCCGAATTGGTGGTGATGTAGGTGGATTTGGAGGAAATCCAGGTGGAGTAAGTGATGGTGGCAGCGTAGGTAGCAAAACCATACGAGCATGAGGTCTTGGTCTAATCGGGGCTTGCAATTCTTGTAATGGTTCAAGATCAGCAAAAGATCTGAGAATCCTTTCGTATTTTTCTAGTGAGAATGACCCTATGTGAGCCAACTTGTTCTTTCAGACCCTCCTTCTAGCGCCACTTTATGTTGATGGTGAAAATGACATAAACAATGTTAAAACA
This sequence comes from Sequoiadendron giganteum, assembly GCA_007115665.2. Lineage (NCBI taxonomy): Eukaryota > Viridiplantae > Streptophyta > Pinopsida > Cupressales > Cupressaceae > Sequoiadendron > Sequoiadendron giganteum. The sequence continues at coordinate 37,688,876 of CM021106.1, read as the reverse complement.
AAATATTTCTACTCTATTTCTCCTGAAAAAGAAAGACAACATGTAGTGGCCTAACTCCCAAGGTCCTGGTAGTTGGTTCTCAGCTATCTAGTGTCACTCAATCGATTCATGCAAATGTAATGTTCAAGGGGCTTGTACTGGTAAACAATTCAAGCGATGACTCATTCTATCAAACTGTTCTGGTAAATCAATGGGGTTTCAAACAAAAGAAAAAGATAGATTTAAGGATAAAACTAGTAAGTATGAATCAAATTTATCTAATATCTAGACATATATCTTCAAATAATGAATGTTCTTCCAATCAGATCAAGAAAACCATAAGATGACACAATCTATACCATTGCATACATTTTAGGTGCTTAATTAACTTCACAATCACACATCACAAATAGTTCAAGGACTTTCAAAACAACACACATTCATTCATCATCAAGATTATAGATCAACAGACTTTAATAACTTCAATTCAATGATAATCTAACAAGATAATCTTTAAATCTGGTTTCTTCTAATGACTTTCATCACATAAGAAACTATCATGCTTCAGCACAATCATTGGCATTCAAATAGATTATAACTTATCAACCTTATCAAATCAAACAACTCAATGCTAACTCCATATTGTGTAAACCTGTAATTCTATTAACTATAGTAAGATCAAGTACAAAGTATCTCTGTAAATCACTATAAAATTCTAACTCCTAATCGTAGGTAAGCCAATCCTCTTCTCAATTAGCTGACCTTCACAATATGATACCCATCGTGTATTTATAGATATACAAAACCTTGAACTCCACTTCTATTTTAGGCTATCCACACTTTTAGGAACTAGATCAATTTGATCTTGAGTTCTTACATTTAGACATTACATTTAACTAAAAGTAGAAGATAGAAAAAAAGAACAGTCATGCGCCCCCAAGACTATCAGTGTTGTATGCATGCAACATGCAAGGATTCATGCATGCGAAGCTGGATCTGCAATGAACTCATCGTAGTTGGTGAAGACTTGTTGTAAAGTATCTATTTCCGGCCCATCAATCCAGCTATCTTCAAATTTGATTCGATCCAATTCTGCTGCAAAAAACTCCCTCATACTTCTTATTTGTATCAACTCTCTCCCAACAACTTTTATTTCTTCCTTCATATCCACTAGTCGATCCATTACCAACTCTTCTCCATCATCCTCTTTCTGCATGATTCCTTTGAACCTTTCATCCCACTTCTCTTTAATTTGACTCTAGGGCATGCCTTCTTTTGTCAACACATTTACATCTACAATAATGGCAATGACTACCTCTAGCTCTTCCAATTGCTCAGTCAAATTATTAACAGCCTCTTGAATTTCATTCTTATGCTTACACAAAAAGTCAGTTCTAAACTGGAGTATACGAGAGTTTTTCTCCACAAAATCCTTGTTATCCTCCTCAAGTATTGATTGCTCCAACAGAGTAGTTAAAGGCAATGCACTCACTCTTTCCAATTTTTGACTGTACTCTTTGTATTCTTCTTCTTGTTTTTCCAATGCCTCAATATATTGATCCATCTCTTTTAATAACCCTTTTGTGTCCTTGTAGGCTACAAAACCTTTAACCAAAACTTTAGCCACCTCCCTATTTAACTTGTCTACCCATCGGTCTACCATCTCATCTTTGCCTCTTACCTGCACCAAATCGTCTACCTCTTTTTTGCTTAACAAAATAGGAGTCTCAACAGTTGCTTCTTGTTTTGATCTTGGAGAGGAGACATTCTTCAAGAATCAATGTAGTTGATCTAATTGAGCTTTAAGCTCCTCCTTCTTTTGCTTATCCTTGATCATTCTTGACTTGGTCATTGAAGCCACCACATCAATTAAGTTCATTTGTTGATTCCTAGTGGGTCTTCCCAAATTGACAGTACTCAACTGATAATCTGTTAGCTACATGTCCCCTACCTCCTTTTCTATCATTGGCATGGCATATTCAGCAACAATTTCTCCTTTGTCTGTGAGTCGGGTAGAATGTATGATCTTAGCCTTCTTCTTAGGCCTTTCCTACTCAATCCCCTTCATCATATCCTCCAAATTGAGAGGTTGTGGAGGTGTTATCACATAGGAAGAGGGAACAATAGTAGAAGGTGGTTGCATACTTGCTTGAGATTGGGAGTCAACCCTCAATTTCTCTTGTTGCTCTTGCACTATATGCATTTGCACAAGTCTCTTAGCTTCTTCCCTATCCTTTTGTTCTTGTATTTTCTGGTCTTCTTCTTCTTTCCTCAACCTCTCTTCTTCCAACCAATCCTTTTCCACTTTTTCCTTCTCTATTCTTTCTCTTTCTAGAGCTTCCCTGTCTAATTTCTCTTTTTCCAAAGCCTCTAGCCTTTATTTTTCTAACCTTTCTGCCTCTGAAGCTTTAAGCTTTTCTGCCTTTGCTTCTTCCTCTTGCTGCTTCTTCACCAACTCTTCAACCTCCTTTTCCTTCCTTATCTTTTATGCTCCTTCCTCTTTTTGGTGAGCTTCCTCTGCAAGTTTTAACCTAGCAACCAATATTTCCTTTTCCCTCCAGTTCCTTGCTTTCTCTTCCTCAAGGTCATGAATTTTTTGTATTAATTCTAACTTGTCATTCTCTACTTTAACTTTGAGCTCTTGTTCTTGTTGCCTCCTTTGCTTCTCTACTTCATCAATTGTTGCCTTTGTTTTAACTTGTTTTGCCTTCAATTGTCGCTGGTGCAATACAACATCAACTTTTACCTTAGCATCAATTTTCTTTTGTTTCTCTGCTACAACCCTTGCATCAGAATCTCTTTTGGCATCCTCAAACAACTTCCACTGATCTTTGGGTGTCAAAAACTGCTCCATGTCCTCTTCTAGAGCCATGTTCTCTTGCATATCCTTTTCTGACAGGGTCTCATCTGAATCTGTCCCAACCTCTAGAACTTCTTTCTCCATTTATTTTCCCTTGTCAGCTTCAGCCATGCTATGAACAGCTCCTTCTCTTATTTCTTTACTCTTCTTCCTTGTAATTCGGACCTGAGCGGATGATTCACCTAATGTAGGTGTTGAAACAACAAATCCTACTAGAACATCTCCTTATTGTGTTTCATCTTCATCATCTACCGCCTCAAGTTCTATCTCATTAATATCCAGAGGAAGGAATTCCAATGGCTCTTTGGGAGGTGTCTTCCTTTTAATCCTTTTGTACCCTTTACCCTTCTTAGGGGCTGATTCTTGAGGAGTTTGAGTTCTCAACATCAACCATTGCACACTCCTATCCAATACTATGCTTCCAATCTTCTTGATATCAATGGTTTCTTCAGCATTCCAATCAATGGGATCCAGACGCTTGGTGCCAATCTTCAAAGCTTCATAGGATGGATCCAATAAAATTCCATCATCCACCAACGTGTCAGGAATGTTTTCTTTAATACCTAGCTCTGACATGAGTGAAATAGACAATCTTTCATAGTTCTTCTTCCTTAGATCATACTTATCCTGTCGATCACTCTAGAAGTCTTCTAACACCGAAGGCAATAAAGCATACATCTTCTTCTTTGGATCAAAATATTTCCAAGCTGTGTATAATCCTAACTTCAATTGTATCAGCTCATTACAAACCACCTTTGCTCCTACCAAGTGTTGACAACTATATTCACCCAACTTCATGGGAAACTTATGCCATCCGGTTTTATGTTTGATTCCAAACCTACCATTAACTCCAAGAGTTTGATACACAAACTCCATTAGCACTATCCTGTTACTGCAACACCTTGGAAGCAAGTGTGGGTGGCCTTCGAAACCAAATAACCTAAAGTATGTAAATTTTGGGTACTAAATGTACCAACATCCCCATTCAGCAATAAACGTCATGGCTTCTTGACTCAACTCATATCCTACATCTCCATTCAATTGGTTGATGATCACATATAAAAATGCATCATTGACTCTTATAAAATGAGTCTCAGCAACTTGAAGAGACAACTGATCATAGTGCTCCCATACCCTCTTCTGTCCATCTAAGGCTCCCATTATGCCCACTCTGTTCAAACTTGGGAACACACCCAATCTTACTTCTGCATACACCACATAAGAAGTCATAAAGAAACACTTGGTCTATCTGACATTTGTCAATTGATCATGTATGGCATCAGAGACAATCATTGGCCAATAAAACTACTAGGCTCCATTTAAGATTGTCTGGATGAAAGGAAACATCCATTCCTTGAACCGCAGTGTATCGCTCTTCCCAAAAACTCTTGATAGCATCATGATTAAATCGGATACCTCCTTATAAAAATCTACCCTCTTGGGCTGATCTGTAAGTTTACTTAATGAATTCTTTTCTGCCTTTAACCACTTCTTGTTTAGATGAGACTTATTGGAATCCTTATGCTTGCTATACTTCTCCAAAGCCTCTGCCTCAATTAGTTGCACGAAGTTCTTTGGATCAAGAACACTAAATATATTTTGAAACATCAGAGGAGTAAGATCAATAATCACATTATTTTGTGAATCCATGCATAATCTTGTAGTAGGATTGTAAGCACTTGGTACTATTAATATCAACTCTGGGCATTGGATTGACAAAGGAAACAAAGTAATATGAGTCATCCCAAACTCAACAATCCTCTATATTCTTGGCATTGCATCCTTATTGAATGTTTCAGCATATATCTCCTCAAATTTGTACTGGCCCAAGTTGGTATTAGTGATGTCTACCTAGTCGGATTCCACCTTGCTCACCTTCACAACTGGACTCCTATGATTATACCTCAAGGTATAAGGCAGTTGTTCTGGCTTTAATTTCTTTGGTTTTGGTGATGCCTTTGATGTTCTGGTAGGCTAGTTCCTTCGAGCAGCTTCCCCTGATGTTCCTGACATCTTTCAACTTTCCTGCAAGCAAACCTCTAATTAGATCTTTAGATATCATCATAAAACATGCTTAAACAAACCCCTAATCTAACAAACCCAATAAAAACTAGGGCACGGGTTTTAAACCTTGCCAATTACCAAAAAAAAATACACAACAAAACCCTAAGTAAAAATAATAAATCTAATCTACCTCACTATAGATCCTTAACTTTAACCAACACTATTCAAAAACCCTATATTAATCTAGTCTTACTGCAAATCAAAATAGCACAACACGATCATGACTAAAACGTGAAAGTGACCACACTCTAAAAAAAGAATCGAAAGTGACAATACAAGAAACCCAAAATAAGCAAACAAACGAAATAAAACAAGAACCTACTCATACAACCATACCAAGAAATACAAATCTATTTAGAACGAAATGATTCAAAGAATGAGTAGATATAAAGCCAAACGCCACAAACACGACAGTAAATAAACAAAGAACAATAATAATAAGAAACCCCACCTCAAACACAAAAGAACCCAACTAACCTTCTGAACTAATTCTCACACAATGATCTTCCTCTTCTCTGATCTTTTTCGCTCAAATGAACTCTGCCGCTGCTCTTTCATGCTCCTTAATCCTTTCAGAATGATAATAATGATTCATTTAACCCTTAATGAAGGTAAAAATGAATATTTCTACCTACACGAGCAACTTCCATTAATGCTTTAAACGCAGTAAAGGCGGAGTCAGAACTGAAAGAGAACGAACACTTCTCTGTAGTGTAACTCGAGTCAAAAATTCAACGATCCAAAAGTGGCGAGGGCGGGATAAAAAATGGAAACTGATTCGAAAGTTTAAGAAATTTCCAAACTTCATTCCCATCTCGGATCCGGTTCCGCCAACTAAATACTAATAAAACCAAACGCAAAAAGTGAAGCAAAAGATCGACATAATAAAACTAAACATAAGGACTTAGACTAAAAACAAAATACAAACAGCGGAGGCGGGGGTAGAATCCATTATGATTTTGCAATTCTCGATAAAGACCAACTAAACACCCACTCCGGCTCTGCTTTTGCTAAAGACAAAACAAAAGAAAAAAGAAAAGACTGTCAGGATGAGAACCAAAACAAGTTTCAAAAGAACTTTCAAAACCCAATTTAGTTCCGGCTCCGATTCCGACAGGCTAAACCAAAAAACAAACAAAGTATTAGAAGCAAAATAACTCCAACTTTGTTAGAAAAATAACAAAGGACAAAGAACAACAAGGGGGACCCATTTTGACCAAGGAAAAAGATGGGGTGGTTATGCAAGGCATAACAAGATGCTCACATCACATCATAGGTGATAAAAGAAAATGTGTAAGCCTGGAGAATTATGGTGGTGGTGCTGTAAGATTTGGTGAAAATAATGGTGGTATAATCCATGGTAGAGGATGTATTTATTTTGATGGTAAGCATAATACTAATGATATTATTTATGTTGAAGGTTTGAAGCATAACCTTCTGAGTGTTGGATAGATGATTGATAAAGGATACAATATTCAATTGAGAGATGGAAAGTGTAGCATACTGGGAAGTTCTAGAAATGTGATTGCTTCAGGTACCAAAACAAAAGGTAACATCTTTCATCTGAATGTTGCTAGTATTAAAATTTTGATTGCTCAATTTGATGAAATTTGGTTGTGGCATAGAAGAATGTGTCATGTAAACTTTGACAATATTATCAAGATAAGCTCCTCACAAGCTATGAGAGATCTTCCTAAATTGGTGAAGCCTACTAATACCATATGCAAAGAATGTCAGTTAGGATAACAAACTAGAATTTCATTTCGGAGCAAACAACATTGTTCAAATGAATTATTGGAGCTTGTGCATAATGACTTGTGTGGTCCTACTAGAATTAGAAGTCTATATGGTTATAGGTACTTCATGTTGCTCATTGTTGATTACTCTAGGATGATGTGGGTTACTTTCTTAAGGGAGAAATCTGAAGATCTAGAAAAGTTCAAGATCTTTAAGGCTATGGTTGAGACAGAGACAAGTTTGAAGATTAAGTGTCTGAGATCAAATAGAGGTGGTGAATTTACTTCTGGTGAGTTTAATTCTTTTTGTGAAGAGCATGGGATAAAGAGACAATTATCTTCATGTGGACCCCTCAACAGAATGGAGTTGTGGAAAGGAATAATAGGATAGCTCAAGATGCTCTTAGAACTATGATGTTGGAAGGAAATGTCCCTCCTATCCATTGGAGAGAAGTTGTGAGTATTGTTGTTTATATCCTTAATCGGGTAAAAATCAAAGGTAATATTGGTAAGACACCTTTTGAGCTATGGTTTTGTCATAAGCCTACTGTTAGATATTTAAAAATCTTTGCAAGTAAATTCTATATCAGGAGAGATGAAGTTATAGGAAAGTTTGATGCTAGAAGTGATGAAGGAATCTTTCTTGCTTATTCTACGAAGAGAAAGGCCTACCAGTGCTACAACAAGATATTGAAGAAAATGATTAAAAATGAAAACTTTAAGATCGATGAAGACATTGCTAGACCCTCCATAACCCATGGATATGATTCTGATGATCAAAATGATAGTACAAATAAGATTCAGAATTCAAATCAAGTTGAGATCATTCTAGTGAATCACGAAGATCAAGAATAAGGAGAGACTAGTTAAAGTACAGAAGAGAGACACAAGGACCCAAAATTCAAGAACACTCTAAGACTCCAAGGTATGTGAGATTAAATGATTCAGAAAATAAGATTATAGGAGGTAAGAACAAAGGTGTCTGGACTAGGAGAAGAATTACAAAAGAATACAGTTTGATTTCAAAGGCTAAGCCAATTAATGTCAATGAAGCATGCAAAGATGAACATTGGATTGAAGAAATGAAAGAAGAACTACAAAAAATTGAGAAGAATAATACATCGATTCTTGTTCCTAGACCTAAAGAGAAAAAGGTAATTGGAACTAAATGGGTCTTACAAACAAACTGAATGAACAAGGTGAAGTTTTCAAAAACAAATAAATACTAGTATGCAAAGGATACTCTCATATGGAAGGAATTGACTTTGAAGAAAATTTTGCTCCTGTTGCAAAAATTGAAGCTATGAGACTCTTTCTTGCTTATGTTGCTTTAAAATGCTACAAAGTTTATCAGATGGATGTCAAGTCAGCATTTCTAAATGGTGAATTAGAGGAAGAGTTGTATATTGAACAACCTGATGGATTTCAATGGATAGATCAAGGAGATATGGTTTGTTGGTTGAAGAAAGCATTATATGGACTCAAACAAGCCCCTAGAGCTTGGTATGCCAAATTGGATAAGTACTTGTTGAAGCTTGGATTCAACAAAGGTATTGTTGATAGTAATCTATATATCAAGATTGATGATGATAAAAATTTTTGTGGAAGTCCTTGTTGATGATATAACTTTTGGAGGAGATGATTTTTTGTGCATAAAGTTTTCTTATGAGATCCAGAATGAGTTTGAGATGTCAATGATTGGAGAGTTGAAATTATTTTTGGGATTGCAAATTACATAGGTAGATGAATGGATCTATATATCTCATTCCAAGTATGTGAGAGAACTACTAAAGAAGTTTTGTATGGAAGATTCAAAACCAATCGATACAACCATGGTGACCGGATGTAAGTTGACACAAAATGATGATTCTCCGAAGGAAAATCAGACTAGATACAAATCAATGATTGGTGGATTGCTTTATTTGACTCAAACTGGACCATATATCATGAATTTTGTATGCATTTTTGCTAGATTTCAAGCCAATCCTAAGGAATCTCATGTGACTATTGTGGAGAGAATTCTAAGATACTTGAAGGGAACAGTTGATTTTGGAATGTGGTATCCTAAAGATGATGATCTTACTTTAAGTTCCTTTACTGATGTTGATTGGGAATGAGATGTGAATGACAGGAAAAGTAGTAGTGGTGGAAAAATTTTCTTGGGAAAGAAACTAATTTCATGGTTAAGAAAAAAATAGAATGTCATTTCTTTGTCTACTGTAGAGACACAATATATTGTTGGTGCTAACCATTGTACTCAAGTATTGTGGATGAAACAGATGTTAAAGATATTAGAGTTGTTTATGATGAACTTATTTCCATATTCAATGATAACGCAAGTGTTATAAACATTTCTAAGAATCTAGTGATGCATTCAAAGACCAAGCATATATCTATCAAGTACCAGTTTTTGAGAGACAAATTGAGTGATAAGGAACTCATAGTTGAGTACGTGCCTATTAAGAAACATATTGTAGACATCTTTACTAAGCCTTTGTGCAAGGATACTTTTGAGTATCTTAGAGGGAAGTTAGGGGTGATTAGCCCTCCTAATCAGAACTATGATGCATAGTCTTTGCATTCATAGTCATATCTTGATTTGGATTGATGTTGTGGTGGTTGCTACTCAGGGGGAGTAGTCAAATGATTCAGATATGTGGTTTAGAGCTTGTGTACCTTTTCCATTGATGTCAAAGGGGGAGAAGAGTAATGTGAAAAACTATGGAAGAGCCAAAAGAAAGGGGGAGAAGAACAGTTTGAACTAAGGGAGAGAAGAGCAATATATAAAGGGGATATTGTTAGTTGTGTTGATTGTGTGATTTTAACATCATGTGTTGCCATCAATTACAAAGGGAGATATTGTTGGATTTTGTGGTCAGGTTTCTGATATGTGGTTGTCATTGATGTCAACACTATTAGCATTCAATTCTTCAAGATTGTATATGTCAAGGATATTGAGAAAAATGTAATAAAATATGTTACAGGTTGTCTATGAGGAAGTGAAGATCAGTATGGTAGAAAGTTCAATTTATTCATAGTCAGGTGTTGTGGATTAATTTTTTTATTCTCAAACCTATCTAGTTTCTACTCTGAAAGTTTCAGAGGTGCCCATCAAGATTTGAGAAGGTTATAAGTTTATGTGTTTTGATACTTATTTAGTTACGGATATATATAAGTGATTTTTTCTTCATTTGAGATGTATGTGTGAATCTAAGGTGTGAAGTATGTGAGTGCTATGTTTGAAAAAGATTCAGATCATTTGAAGGTAGAGCAGAGTGTGAAGGAGAGTGAAAAAAAGTGAAGAAATGTTCATATGCTTAATCGGAATTGTACTCGAGCATTAGTAGATACTACTTTCTTAGTTCAAATTCTTCAGATGGATTTCATCATAATGTATTTTGTAAGACAATGAGTCTTCCTTTGAGCAGTAAGCTCTAGGCAGTGTGCCCGAATGTATGTGCATTCCCCATATATTTTTCTTATACTTTTAACAAGGTATAACTTATAGATTAACCTCCAGTATAGTTTTTCCCCTAACAAGATTTCCACTCAAAAATATTGGTGTTATGTGTGTTTCTAATGTGTTGTTGATTCATGCTTTCATTGTTATTAATGAGATCTGATATTAAAGGTTAACACATCACTCACCACACGTCAAGATGTGAGGGATTGTGAGTTCTCAACTCACCCTAGCCCTTGATCTTGTCCAAGGTGGCTACATCTTGACCATTCATCGCTTACTAGATTTTCCCCTAAAATTAGATGAATTTTCCCTCATTTGCAACAACATTCAACACATGCAATGTTGAAGACTCAATAATTCAAGCACTTGCACTCATTCAAGCATCCACCATTGTTGAAAATTTCAAGCTCATTTTGCATTCACATCATTTTACATCTAATTTCATGTTATTTTCCATTGAAAGTGCACAAATCAAGCAAATAATAGGGCCAACCAACCAATCAACTTGGACAAGGTATATCATTTTTTTAATTTTTTTTTTGTTCAAGTTCAACTCAGACCAATCTTGTGGTGTTATGTTTCCTTTTGTCTTGAATTCATTCTCATTTTGCATTTTAGACTAGGGGATTTTCATTGCACATATTTTTGGCACACCCAATGGGACCCACATCATAGGTCCAACATTTTACACTTCTTATTGTTTGAGTTTTCCAAGTCAAGGCTTACACGTAGGGGCGAATCTACCCTGAACAGGTGAATATTCACCTTACAGGGGTGAATCTGTATTTGAGAATAGGCGAACTTGAAACGATAGGCAAATTTTCCAGTTATAGAGGCAAATTTGCACACAGCTCAAACAAATCAAATTCACCTTTTTTCGGGAAAAGAGGCGAAATTGAAATTTTAGCCGAAGTTGATCTTGAGGATAGGAGAATTTGTCTTGGGAGGCAAATTTTCTTAGTGGAGGGGGGAATTTTCATAGTGAAAGGGCAAATTTTCTTAGTGGAAAGGTGAATTTTCTTAGTGGAGGGGCGAATCTGCTTGTGACAGAGGTAAATTTTCTTGTCGAGAGGGGCAAATTTTCTTCACACAGAGGTGGATCCGAGGTAAATCCAGACTTATTTTTTTAGTTTTTGACATTGTTTGGTTTTCGTTTCATGTATTGATCTACAAACTCTTATGTTTGTGAGTGTTTCTGGTTTCACTAACAATTTGTGTAGCTATCTCTTGTTTTTCATAGACTGGTGGTTGGAAACTACGAACACATTTTTGTAGAATGATCGATCCAAGAACAATTAGTTTGTTTGTTTGTTCTTTTTCATACCAGCTAGGCACACATAGCTTTAATTAAAGGTTCAACTTACACTTTTTTTTCATACTTGTGAGTAGGTTGTTGACGTATCCAATCCCCTTGTGCCACTTGGAAAACCTAGGTGACAAGAAATCATAGATCACTCTAGTCTAGTTGAGTCCACCTAGAGGTGCTATGACATATAAGCTCTCCTCTTGCACTATGTGAGAGCCTAGGGACCAACTAAAACATCTAGTATCTTCTTTCTTTAGCGAGACTTGCCTGGGATTTCATCACCCGAGGGACGATCCCAACCACATGTTATCGGTGGGGTATATAAAGGGGGAGAATGAAATTTGTACCCTAATCCAATCGCATCATTTTTGGAGGATATTTGAAGCTAGGGTTATAGCTAGATAAGATGTGAACAGTTGGCCTAAGTTTCTAGTACCTCGTTGGGGCTCCTGACTCATGCTTGTGACGGGATGGTGTTGACAGTTGTGCCCCATGTACCATGTGTATATCAAGGACTCACAAGATAGCCTTGTTCAACCTAGATAGAGATCCATGTTTTAGCCCCAGCTTGGTGTAGTGTAGGTATTTTGTACGACACACCAAAGTTACTCACCACATAATCCCTTGGGTTGAGATAGAAATTCTCATGGTGGACAATGATGGTCCTCGAGTGAGAGTGTGAAGGTGAGCCTGTGGTGTTTGTTGATGACTCTATGCCATTGGAATTCTAGCTATCCATGTTCAGGAGAAAGGGTGATCCAGAGAACCACCCCGGTATCATGGATTATTAACCTTGGGTTGTTCGCTCAAAGTGGTGGGCCTACATCGAGTTTGTAAACCCTTATAACAAATTTTAGGATTGTGTTGTCTAGCATGTCTTCTTTGTGTGATACCAATGCTTTCATTTTTCAGTTGAGTCAGTCCAGCCTCTTGTCAGCTATTAGTTGTGTCTTCAATCCTTTTCCATAGTCAACCCCTACCTTTAGAGGAAAATTTTCCCCTTACAGAGATGAATTTCGACTACAAATGATCGAATTTTCCTTGCAAAAGGGCGATTCTACGTCTCAGTCTAGTCCAAGTCCATCTGTTAGGAAAATCTTCCTATCCTCTAACTTTAGGAAAATTTTCTTTAACTTTAGGTTAATTTTCTCTCTGTTTAGGTGAATTTGCCTCTAGTTTGGGTGAATTTGCTTCTGGTTTAGGCAAATTTGTAGCCTGTTTGGGAAAAAAATTCTCTTCACAGGGAAAACCCGCTTGGTGTTTGTCTCCTACCTACGTCCTCAGTCATCAAATTTGTCTATTCTCTAAGTCTATGAAAATTTGATCCCTTAGTTTAGGTGAATTTTCTCCTTTCAGGGGAGAACCCATCTTCCATCTCAATCCCTATCCACCCAATTTCAAATTTAGGCGAGTTTGTTTGTCTATTAAGTGATCCCATTTTTAGGTGAATCTATTCCCATCCATACCGTTCAAGAAATAAGTGAAGTTTTTATCCCATTAGATGATCTTGAGAGTCAAATCCAACCATTCCCCAATGATTTCCAAGTTTTGGGCAAGTTTTCTTCCCTGAATAGGTGAATCAGACTATTGTTTAGGTGAACCTGCTAGTTGTTTAAGTGAACCTACTAACTGTTTGCATAAATTTGTAGATGTTTGGGAAAGTGTGCAGAATTTTGGGTGAATTTGATTTATGTTTGGGAAAATTTGCTAGGTTTTTGGATAATTTGCTAGTTTTTTGGTAAATTGGATTTATGTTTAGTTAAATCTGCTAGTTTTTGGGTGAATTTGATAGCTTCTTGGGAAAATTTACTTATCCGGATAGGTGAACGTGCTTGGAAAATTCACCTGTTTCTTGTGTCACCTCAGTTTTGGGAAAATTTCATCTCTCTGAATGAGCTAATTTTCTTCACACAGAGGCAAATCCACTTCCCATACAAATTCTAGAATGTGAATCCTTTTTTCCACTAAAGCCTATTATTAGTTGAGTCATTTGTCATGATCAAAAAACATTATCATCATCTGTATTCCCATAATCATCATTTCTATCCATTTGTATTTTCCAAAGATCATCATTTCATCAATCAAATCATCTAGGAACATCTTAGAGTACCCTTAGATCACATATCCATCATCAATTCATCAATCAAATCATTTAGGAACATCTTAGAGTACCCTTAGATCGCATATCCATCATCAATTCATCAATCTGAATCCCCTAGACTTCATTTTAGAGGTTTTCATCCAAGTTGGCTAGGTGTCTGATCCCAATCACGATCATCTATACTTGCTTAGGATTGCATCCATCCTGAGTTAGTAAATCATCCTTGACTCAATCAATCTACTTCTATCCTAAGGTAGATTTGGTGTTGTAATCATCCATCTTACACTTCTATCAAATCCGTTAGCACCTTATGTCATCTAATTAAAACTTTTGAACCTGATTTTAGACTCAGTTTTACCAATCCAATCCAACCGATCATCTAATCTAGTTAGACACATCATCCTATTGATTAATATAATATAATCAAATCCAATTGCATCCTTTATCCTTCATCCAAATGAATCAATCAATCCCTCATCTAATCCAACCAATCCTTCATACATCACTTAGGTCAATTTTGCACTTTCATGCCCATTACCCAATCACAAGCAAAGAAACTCATTGTTGATCAACAAGCTCAAGGTGCTCAACCCAATGTTCATAAGGATCCTAACAATGGAGGCTCATCACAATCCAACACTGAGTTCCAAACCACATCGCCTCCTACTGACGAAAGCATGGTCAATTAGCCTGAAGTCACAGTTGATGAATATCTTAATAATCTCATCAATCTTCAAATGATTGATCATCTCCTTAATGAGCATGGGGACAAGATCCTCGCTACCTTTCTATTGAAGGGAATCAAACCTCCATTAGGATTTGATCAATCAAAAATTTTCAACCCATCACCTCATGTGCCCCAAGATCCCTAGAACTCACAAAATCCCCCAAGGAATGTTTATATTCTTGAGGGTCCCCCAGTTGAAAATTGGTACAAACCTGGGTTCAGCAATGTCGTGTTGTATCAGGTTACACATCCCCCTCAAGTTCCGATCACAATAGCTAGATCATCACTTGATCCAAATGATCCCCTTGCATACGGTATGCCCCAAAAATATTCCTCTACTGCCATCTCTAATTGTTCCTCAAATTCAAACCACAGTACCATCCGCACCACCTCTTCCACCTACTCAATCCGGTCAACCTCCCATCAAGGCTAGGGGAAATCATTTTTCCATATTGTTTCCACTTCTGAGATCGATGCCTACTTCGAATCTATTGCCTCCTCTATTTATTCCTCAACAACCTCCTCAAAGCAGTGTGCCACCTTCTCAGCAACCATGAGGTAATCCCCAAAAAGTGTCATAGAAAATACCCCAACATACGCCAATCCAGTCTCAACCAATTTAGTAACAACCCCCACAACAACATATCCCCATCCCATCACAACCACAACAACCACCCTTGCAATAGCAACAAGGTAATCCATCACAACCCCTCATCAGCCTTAAGGTCCTCCCCATCAACATATCTCATAGCAAACTCCACCTTTCCACCAACCACAATAGTAGCCTCAAATCCGCACTCAACCTCTTCAACAACTACAAGTCACTTCACAACCTCAAAAATTTCATCATTCCTTCCCTAGCAACATGGCACAGTATCTATACCATCCACAAAACACGTTATATGCACGACCTTTTGTGTCAAATCCAAATCCTGGGTATGACCATCATATTCCATAGTAAACCATTTCTTATCAATAACCCAATACACAACAACATCCACATGCATCCCAACAATATACCACCTATAATTATCAAACCAATCCATACTATGCTTCACAACAACAACCATTGTACCAGCAACTGTCATACCAACAAGGTGCTTCCACTTCATACTATCAAGAACCTCCATCATACCAGCAAGGGGGTTCTTCTTATCATCAAAATCCGCCATCCTATCATCAAGTCTACGCCAATCCACCATCACAACCTACATATACCAATCAATATCAGTTGACTCCAACATATACACCTCTGCCACCTTATGATCAAATTGCATCCACTCCATCCACATTGTACCAAAAATATGATCCCTACAATCAATCCAATCCATCCAATCCATCTTCACCAATGCCTATTAATAAGGAGTTGGAGGAAGTAAAGGCTGCATTGAAAGACTTACAAATAGGTAATTCTAAAAATTCTTTCAAATTTGAAGAGATTTCTCCTTATCCATTTGGTCCCTCAATTTCACTCATTCCTTTCCCTAAACATTTCGAAATTCCAAAATTCGACAAGTACAAAGGAAAAAAATATCCTATGAACCATCTCCAAGAATTTTATTCACATTTCCAGGAAGTCCTCCATAATGATAATCATCTCCTGCAGTTATTCCCTAGGAGTTTAACGGGGGAAACTCTTGACTGCTTTATGGATCTTCAAAAGGGGTCCATCTCTTCTTTCATATGATATTTTAGAAAAAAATTATCACACTTCTCCTTCAATTTGGAGAAGTGCATTGATACATTAGACCTTCTGAAAGAAGCCCAACATGAGGGTGAAACCTTTGCTAGCTACCTGCAAAGGTGGCATGCCTTGGCTAGTCGAATGAAATCTCCACTCAGTGAGAAAGACCGTGGGACTCTGTTTGTGGCCAAAACTCATCCAGAGATGAGACACAATATTAATCTTCATTGTGTCTCAACCTTTGTGGAGGTTATTGAAAAGAGGCCTATCATTGAGAGAGCTCTCATCACCAAGGGGAAATTTAAGATTTATAATCTAGATAAAGAGAAGCCATTTAGAGACAAATCCCGCTACTAGAAAAAAAAAAAAAAAAAGCAGTCAATGATGGTGTCACAGATACCAAACATGTTTAGGTAGCAAACACCTCACAATGGCCTCAATACGCTCCTCCACCACAACCAGTGCCAAATCCCATATTCATGCCACAAGAAGCACCTCGTCCTCCCTAGCAATCTAATCAACATAATCAAGGTAATAATAAGCGCTCTTTCATTGCTTTGGGAGATCCCTTAAGTGTCATGTTCAATAGGCTTTTACAAGAAAATTATCCTATTACATATCGAGTGACAAATTCATTTGATGATACCAAGACTAAACCCACCAAGTACAAGGAAAATGAGTATTGTGAGTTTCACAAGATCAAAGGTTATTCCATAAACAAGTGTCAAGGACTCAAGAAATATGTCCACGATCTTATAGATCATGGAGATATACAAGTGGATACCAGCCAAGCATCTTCATCCAATGCTCAAATATAGATATACTAGAACACCTTCCCTAACCATAACCAAGGAGCTAGTACGTCTAATGCCAATCCTAGGTCAAGTAATAACAATGGTCAAAACAACAGCACCAACAACATCAGCTACAAAATGGTACCTTATAACTATGATGAAATAGTTATGTACATTAGCCACATAGAGCCTAGCATATCCATGATTAGCGTCAAAGGAAAATATCCTTAGTGTTTTGTTACAACTCATCGAACCTGTATCTCAATCCCAGGCCATTCTATATCAACCCAACAAGCTCCTATAAGCTCACAGTACAATATTCTTGATCACCTTGGAAAGACGCTAGCTCAAATATCCATTTTGGATTTACTTAAGTCTTCTCTTATACACCAAGAACTCATCACCAAGGCCTTATAGGATACCTAGATACCAAATGGCATAGACCCCACTCAGTTCCAAGCCTTAGTGGGACACCTGTCATCATCTTATCAGTTGGGTTTTAGCCAAAATGGCATGCCAGCCATCAACCCAGATCATAACTACCCTCTTCATATTGAAGTCCTTGTGGCCCAACATAAAGTAAAAAGGGTCTTGGTAGATAATGGCTCTACCCTCAACCTGTGTACACTAAAGTTTATAAAACAAGTTGGATACACCCCAAGTAACTTGAACAATCCGTTCATTACCATAAAGGCATATGACAATGCTGAGAGGGATTCTAAAGGTACCATTTGTCTTCCCATTCAGGCTGGCCCTATTGTGTAGTACACCATGTGTCATGTTCTTGACCTTGACCTCCCCTAAAATCTCCGCCTCGATCATCCATGGATTCATTCCATGCAAGTCATTCCATCCACTTATCATCCATGTTTGAAGTTTCCTTTCCAAGGAATGGAAGTAACCATACAAGTCAGTCCCCAGCCATTTGAGTATTGTCATGCTTTGGAAGCTTCTTTCCCTCACTCTCATTACTATCTTGGAGTTGAAGTGGGGTAACCTTGGGCCTCATCATCCAATCCTTCTCATAATCCATCAACCAACACCACATCCACTACTTCTGATCCCACCATGACCAAGATCAAGATTATTGACAAGGGTTGTGGAGAATATGAAATGAAAATTCCATTAAATTCGGCTACAATGCCACCCTCTCCCCACTCTTATGGTCAACCTTCTTGGTCCTCATTGAATGAAGAAAAGAAGACATTCACACTCAATTCCAATAACATGGGTTCAACAACATTCAGAGACTTGGGTATGCTCCAAGAACAAATGGACGATGATATTAGCCAATGGGTTTATAGAGAAGAACCTAAACCGTCAACTCCAGTCATGGAATATTTCCAAGAGACTTATCCTCATGCATCGAATTTGGCTGACAAATACAATTATCAGGGGGGTGGTCTTGGTATAGAGGAACAAGGATGATGCCAACCTATAGAACCATTTGTGAGGCCTAAAATAATAGGCCTAGGCTATGATATCAAACAAAACGTTCTTGTAGTGTCAACTAGTGCTTCTAAAAGTGTTAGTGTGGGAAATGGTCTCCTTGAAGAAATACCTAAAGAATAATCCATCATACTTGTGTACGATGACGTGGATCTCTCTTCCATGTTTGATTGCCTATCCATTTTCATTATCGATCTTTCCCTTCACCATCCTGACCTCATTGACTGGGACCTGCATAGTAGTGCACCCATTGACACCTTTCCCTCAATGGATGCTTATTTAAATCTTATGGGATTGGGGAAAGATGAATGCCCTAACTACAAAAATAAAAAGAAACAAAATCAAAATGGGTCATCTAGTGAAAACCTCTTAGAGGCGCTTCTTGACTTAGAAAAAGTAAAAATAAAGGGTGTATCTGATAGTGAAAACCTCAATGAGGCACTGGAAGATGGGGAAGTTCATCTTCCCCTTGTGGGAACTCAATTTTCTAAACAATCTTCTATTCTCATTGAAGAAACATGGGAAGTCAATTTCAGAATAGAAGAAAATCCTTATCTGAAGAGGAGCACCCACCATTTTCTATCTTCTCAAAGATGGCATCATCAATTTTTCATGGGCCTATTTCGATATGTTAGGCCTAGATCCTACTCTAGTTTTGCATCATTTGGATGTCCACCCAGATGCTAAACCCATCAATAAAAACTTGAGAAAAATGCATCCTCAAGTAGCCTTGCTAGTCAAGAAAGAGTTGGAGAAACTACTTGAAGTTGGATTCATTAGACCCATTGACTACTTATATTGGATATCCAACATAGTGCTTTTTGTCAAGCCAAATGGAAATATTAGAATCTGCATCAATTTTTGGGATCTCAATAAGGCCTGCCCTAAGGACAATTTTCCCTTTCTAGACATTGACATGTTGGAGGATTTAATTGTTGGACATGGGATGCTATCTCTCATGGATGGTTTCTCTGGTTATAATCATATTAAAATTGCACTTGAGGATCAACACAAGACTGCCTTCACTACTCCTTGAGGCACACTTTGCTACAATATCATGCCTTTTGGCCTCAAGAATGTGGGGGTAACATACCAATGTGCTATGGCAGTCATCTTCCATGACCTCATTCACATCATAATGGAAGATTATGTTGATGATCTATTGGGGAAGTCAAAAAAAGAGAGAAGAACATCCCGGAGTCTTGAAAAAGATCTATGAACAATTAGAGCATTATAAACTGCAGTTGAATCCTAATAAGTGTGTCTTTGGGGTCACATCAAGAAAGCTATTGGGTTTCATTGTCTCCAAAAGGGGCATAGAGTTCGATCTAGCCAAATTCAAAGCGATAATGGAAATGCCCCCATCATGTAATCTTAAATAGTTAAGGAGCCTTCAAGGTAGGTTATAGTTCATCGGATGATTTATAGCTCAATTAGCTGATAAGTGCCAAAAATTCTCCCATCTTCTACAAAAAGATACCACCTTCAAGTGGGATTCAAAGTTTCAGCTCAGTTTTGACAAGATCAAAGAGTAATTGGATCATCCCCCTGTCCTTATGCCTCCAATTCTAGGCAAGCCCCTCCTATTGTACATTTCAGCTACTTCACTTGAATTGGGGGTATTATTGGCCCAACATGATGAGTCTTCAAAATAACATGCTATTTACTATATCATTCAAACATTAGTGGGCTACGAGCTTAATTATTCTTCGATGGGAAAATCATGCTTAGTTGTTGTCTTCTGTTCACAAAATCTCTATCATTATATGCTCAGTCATCTAGTAAAGCTGATATCAAAAGTCTATCCACTCAAATATTTTTATCTAGAACGTCTTTAACTAGATGCATGGCTAAATGGATCATTCTACTGAGTAAATTTGATATAGAGTATGTGGAAAGAAAGGCCATTAAAGGACAAGTAATAGGAAATTGGTTGGAAGATGCTCCTTTGGTAGATGCTTATCCTTTGGTTAAAGAGTTTCCAGATGAAGAGGTCCTTACAATCACAGAGACATCTACCTAGACACTCTACTTTGATGGTTCATACACTCATAATGGATCTTGGGTAGGTATCTTGTTTGTCACACCACAAGGTGATTACATCTTGAAATCATTCAAGTTAGCCTTCACATGCACAAACAATATAGAAAAGTATGAGGTTTCCATCACAGGTCTTAGAATCACCACCCAATGGAATATCACTCACTTACGAGTCTTTGGTGATTCTCAATTGGTCATTAAACAGGTAAATGATGAGTTTCAAACTAAGGATGAGAATTTTTTACCTTATAAGCGTATGGTGGATGATTTCAAGAAGTATTTCACCTTTATCCAATTTGAGAAAATCCCAAGAATCCAGAATAAGGCAACTGATGCAATGGCTACAATAGGTTCCTTAATTAACATTCCAAAAGATTGAACAAACTGTAAGTTCCTAGTTGAACAAATTTTAATCCCAACTTATGATATCCTTGAGAGTGATATGGTGTGTGACATTTTCGGTCTCGAGTCACCATGGTATCATGACATTTACACCTACCTCCATGATAACATCCTATCCCCTGATCTCACATGCAATCAATGCAAATCCTTCATCCAATGCACCTCTTGTTACACTATAGTGGGGGACACACTTTATCGTCGTGGGTATTATGGAACCCTTCTTAGGTATTTGAATGAGACCACATCTCACACTATGTTGGTAGAAGTACATAGTGGTATGTGTGGGGCCCATTCTAATGGTATGCCCTTAGCTAAGATAATTCTCATAGTAGGGTATTATTGGCCTACTATGGATCATGATTCTTGTGAGTTTTTAAAGAGGTTCTTTCCTTGTTAGCAACATGCGGATCCGATACATGCCCCTGGACAAGATCTACAACCCATCATAGCACCATTGCCATTTTCACAATGGGGTTTTTATTTGATCGACAATATCTACCCTCAATCCTCTAACAGCCACACCTTCTTCATCACCACCACTGAATACTTTACTAAGTGGGTGGAAGAAATGCCACTCACTCAAGTCACTGGTATTTAGATTTCCAAGTTCATCCTCCTCTATATCCTCTGTAGCTATGGAATTACCTCCACCATCATCACAGATAATCGAAAGCCATTCAAAAACCATTCTATGAAATTCCTTTGTGATACTTGTCAAATTCAACACCATTGGTCCACCCCATATTACCCCCAAGGTAATGGTCAAGCAAAAGCAACAAATAAGACCTTAATTAAAATCCTCAAAAAGGTCATTAATAACACTGGTCAAGATTGTCATCTCCATATCCATCTCACCCTTTAGCTTTATCGCACTTCCATCTGCACTCCCACTAGTGCCACACCATATTCCCTTGTTTATGGTGTCGAAGATATCTTGCGTATTGAAGTCAAAATCCCATCACTTCGCATATCTCTAAGGAATCTGATAATTGATGAAGACACTCGAGTTGCCTACCTTGCTCAGTTGGAAATCCTAGATGAAAATGCATAAAAGCATATAATCATTTGCAAGCCTATCAATATCGTCTCAAGAGAAGCTACAATAAAAAAATTCGGCCTCGTCAATTTAATGTGGGTGATCTAGTCCTTAAAGAGAAACAACAAAATTTGCAAGACTGAGACAAGAAAGGCAAGTTGGTTAGGTACATATTTCATCATAGCAAAGTTAGGTTCTAGCGCATACAAGCTTGCTACTCTTGAAGGAGAACCTCTAGAAGAGCCCATCCATATTATGCATCTGAAAAAATATTATGCCTAAGTCAGTTGGGTTATCCTTCCTTGAGAAAACACAAAAAAAATGTAAAACGTTGTCAAAAATGAAAAAAATTAGAAAAGTCAAATTTTTTTTCCAAAAATAATAAAGAGAAATAATTTGTGCTATGGTGAAAACCACTCTTTGTGGCACCTTGGATAAGTACATTCGGTGAAAACCTAGCAATAGGCACCATTCGTAGAGAACTTAATCATTATCTACCTTGTGTCCTAGTTACTTTATCCTTCCAATCGGTCTTATCCTTCCATCCATCTTATCCTTGGATCCTATCCCATCATCCAATCGGTCTTATCCTTCCATCAGCATCTCGTCATTCGTCGCATGGTATTTTTTGATTGAGAATTGGACGATCCATATCGTCTATCCAAAATTCTAAGCTTTTTATCCTTAGTCTGAGCTTTTCATCACCTGTACATCGTGTCCCATTGTCAATCTTGCGCCATCATTTAGGCTCATCCATCATGTCAGTTGTCATTTAGGTCACATCCTGTCTTTGTCCTTTTTTGAACTACATTTCCCCTGTGCTTTCACGTAGGTAAGGTTGATCATTTGATCCACCACCAAGGAATTTTTTTGTCTATTTTTTTCCTCCATCATGGTCTCCATTTTCCTCTTTCCACTTTTATCCATGGTCAGTTGTCAATCTTTTATCGAACTACGAGGGCTCTACGCTTTCACGTAGGAAACGTTGATCTTTGATCAACCTCCAAGCCCCTAGGTCTTTAGGGTGTGTCTCTCTCATGTCTTGTGTCTTGTTGTCTCATCATCTCATCAAGTACATCCATATCCTAGCTGGTACTTGCAAACAAAGGTTATTAGTATCATGAGATTCAATCGGTTTCAGATATCCTGCATCATGTTGATCTTTTAGTTTAGTCTCCATATTTGGTCTCAACAAGATTCATCCTTCCTAACAGACTGCATCAATCCTATCCATCCTTCTGATCTTGTGGAAAAGCATGTTTTAAATTTTATTGTGATCTTTTAATTATTTTGACATTGTGTTTATCATTCAAGCTTCCTATCATACCTCGTCAAGGTCATCACAGTCCATCATATAATGGTGTGCTTTGACTAGTAAACATAGGGACATATCTTGATCTTTTTGTCTGCTTGTTGTCCTCCTGGTTGTCCTGCATAGTACCCACCAAGATCCCTATGGTCTTGTGTTATGTTGGGGCATCCTTTGATCTTGTGGTTATTACCTGGCCCAACCAAATTCCTTATGACTTTGGGGTGTTGGCATAGCCTTTTTGTCTATTGTGTTTGTTTAGAGCATTAGACAAATATCTTCCTTAGTTCCTCATACTCTTGCATCTTTTGTCTTGTGCTATAGCAAAAATTAGTGCTCCTAAATTGGAAAATAGAATTAGGATTGTATTTCATATTTCATCCTATTGCATTGCATTTATCCCCCCATCTCTTTCTCTCACCTATGATTAGTGATCTTTGTTGTGCAAAATTTTTCCTTACGTCTCCTTTTCTTCTCAGGATCCACACGGTCTTGACAGGTGTAGTTTCATGCCTCCCATCATTATGCATACCCTCTTTCACCCATCATGATTCACCTAGTTGCATTTACATTATCATTCCATTGCATTATCATTGTCATTATCAACTTAAGTTATTTGGAATAATATAGATATGTTAGTCTAAGCATCTTGATTTCATTATCATTATCATTTTAAGTTGTTTAGGATGGTCTTAATTGGTTATTCTAAACATCTTAGTGTATACCATTCTCATCTTATTACATTATCCATATAGGTTATTTAGCGGTCTTATTTTAAACATCATAGTTCATCCCATCTTGCATTGCATTGTCATTATCATATTCATGTTAAGTTGTTTAAGATTGCACTAAATTTTTTATTCTAAGCATCTTAAATTAGATTCATTTCATTATCATTTTATCACATATTAAGTCCATCTCATTATACACATTGCATTATATGCATACATCCCATTTTTCATTCATGACATCCAATTGTATTTTTATTTCATAATCACATCATAATAATATAATCCATGACATACATCATAAAATCAAAAGCATCTATATCATACATCACCACCTACATCATAATTAATTGGTCTATAATCATACCATACATTACACC